>JNEV01001250.1:0-24298 GCA_000697495.1 Saksenaea oblongispora B3353
ATATCGGCTATGACCGTATTAAAATGAACTCAGAAGATCAATCCTGGATCAGAGCGGAAATTAAACCAGGTCTCAGATCAAGTTAAAGATCAGGCACAAGTGCAATTCCGTCAGATCAAAGATTATCACATAGAGAAGAACAATGAGAACAAGATAAGAATAACTGAATACCCGAGAGGACATGTTTTACCCAACCATGGTTCTCCCAGTATTTCCCAGTATCTCCATTACGAATCCTTGTGTATAAATAGGATAGAAATTGATGTACTAGATCGATATCTCTTTTTTCAACTTTATTCTGATTAAAAGAGTCTCAAAGGAACTATCCATCTGTTTCTATTTTTCTTATTTTCTTTATTTTTTATCTATCCAAATTCCACAGCATTTACTGATTTTTGTATAAATACCCCCACTATTTCTCAAAACGAATAAAATAATAGGTTACTACTGAGGTTAACACAACAAAAACCAAAGTTATCTGCTTCCTTATTCGAGCGCAAAAGCCGAGGCTCTTTAAAAATATCAAGACTACAATTGTCTCGTTGCACCTCCATTCGTTATTATCAAGAAACCACAGATAACCCTTTGTCTTTTTCTTTTATCTCTGATTCTACTTTTATTTTTCTTGCTCTATCTCTCGGAGTTACCTCATCCACACATCTTTTTTATTACACTTTCAAGGTCCAATACAAGATCATCGGTAATCACACACATGATCTACTAACGATCATATTTCTTTTTATTTTTAACAAGATGCATCAAGAATCTCTACAACACGGGTGTTATAGGGATATCGAAATGTTTAAGCAGATTGAATCCTTTGAAACTGAAAAAAGATCTGTTTATTATCTTACATATCTCTAAAGTATTTATATGAGATTTCTGTGTACGCGTGTGTTGTTATTGATGTGTTATCCCTTAATGCATCCAGTGTTGATTCTATGCATATCATATAGTCTGACTGTCATTATACTGGGTCTAGGGAAGATTACATTGTAAAGAAAAATATGACGATCCATAAGCTCTTTTATGAAGCTATAGTGAAGATCCGTTGATAACGGTGAATGACAACATATCAGCTATACGACAACACCTATCATAATCGGTATTCTAGAATCTTTTTATTTATCTTTATCTTTCGGTTGAAGATACCGTTGTCGTATCCAACATCTTTACATCGGTATACAGTGATTAGAACAACAAGTCTGAATATAGTGAAAGGTACTAGCGGTGATTACTTTAAGTATAAATACTAGATGCATCTCAGTTCTTTCTATCTATTGCTGAGACCATAAGTGGACATATGGTGATTGCGTTAATCAAAGTGAGCGTGATAATACTGATAAACTCCTCTATTATGCATTACTTACCAGTCTATAGAAGTTTTTAAATAGTACTAAGAAAAGACAATAAAATAGATCATTAAGAACCTTACTTATTTTCGCATTTCTCTATTTTCGTTTTTATACAAAAACATTAAAATAGAAGATACCATACTCAAACTAGCATCAATCGGCGAATGGGAGCGATTTGTTTCATCAACAACAAAACCAAGAACCATTTGCTCATATCATTGCCACCATCACAAGAACTATTGAAAAAAGAAAAAAAAACCGAGGAACTTGGAGTTCACCTCCTGTTTCATTAAAACTACTCTCGAGTCACTTGAATAAGGCCAGTCAGAGGGATCTCCAAATGACTTTGCTTCTACCTTTTGATATATTCTGTTGTCTTACATACATGTAGTCAAGTACTGCCTGTCGTATAGCTGATATGTTGTCATGCAGTGTTACAAAGGGATCTTCATTATAACTCCATAAGGGCTTATGGATCAATCGTATCTTCTGTACAATGTAAGTCTTCCCTACTCACAGTACAAATGCGATCAGACCACACGTCACCTACATAAAATCAACACTGTATTCATTAAGGGATAGCACATTAATAACAACACATGCGTACACGGAGACCTCATATAAATACCTTAGGATAATCAATAATAATAAAGACACTTTATTCAGTCTCAAAGGATTTTACCTTGTCTATTTTATCTTACAATTATCTTATCCCTATAGCACACTGCCAAAATACGAGAGACAATTAAAGCTCTTGGCGCGCGAAGGAGACGGAATTATAATTTAGATAGAGACTTTGACGTAAACATGCTAGCATATGGTGCAGAGAGCTTATTAGTATTCTCTTTGCGCTGGTATGACGTCCGCCTTGGGAACTTTTGGTCGACAACGTCTTTGCTGACATGGCGGGATACTATGTTGTCCAATATATACCCATTTTTACAACCCACAACTCACTCAGGTAACATCAATCACAAAAGAGACATTATAATCAGAAAGATGACAAATGACAGGCAGTTGGAGACCGGTGCTTCAGAGACCGGACCAACTTTTGACATTAAAGGAGCAAAGTGGTTGCAGGAGGGCACCTTGAAGTTGCCAAAGTTGCTTTGCGACATGTTCTGGTAACTCTGCGATCACACTGGCTGGGGCCAGGATGTAAGGAAAAGTTGGGGATCCTCGGCTACTTGCATGGCAGTAAGTCAAATCAAGAACGGTTTGGGATAATACCGAAACATTGGTTGCAGGAACTTCTCTGATGACAATAAGCATCGACCATCCAAGCGGATATATCCTTTGACTTCATCGCTCGCTTGTGATAGAGGTGCCCTTTCGTCCCGTTGTTGTTTGTCCATGCCGTGAAGGTGATGGTGGACATTTAGTTGTTAAAGGTACAGGCGACCGCTTTGTTCAAAACTAACCTTGTCGGTTAGCTAAGAATATACAGCTCCATTGAGCTGTTGCGGAGGAAGAGAAGCATAAAGTTGGGGAGCATGGTTTGATGCAAAGCGTGTATGGGTAGCAGTTTTTTTTAATGAAGAGTGCGAGTAATTTAAGATATATTTACATTCTATGACAACGTTTTAATCTATTCTTTATTCTCCAGTCTAGCTTTACGTTCCTTGTTGATAGCCCATGTGTATTGCTTGGGCCATCGGATGTTGGCTCCAAGTTCCTTGCCAGCACTAATAGCCCATTCGCTGCTTTCCAAGTAGGCACGCCCAACGAGAATGTAGTCGGCCTTGTCTTCCTTGAGTACCTTCTCTGCGTCCTTACCATTCTTGATAAGACCCGCAGCTCCGGTCTGAATTCCGACTTCGCGTCTGATCTTATCAGCGAATGGAACCATGAACATTGGCTCCGAATGGTACTTAACACGGTGCAAGTTTCCACCGCTGGAGCAGTCAATGACATCGACACCAATCTTCTTGAGCTCCTTGGCATATTCGATGGCTTGGTAGATATCCCAACCGTCGTCGTCGTGGCCCATCGATTCGGGGTTCTTGTAATCGGTGGAGGAAATTCGCACCCACAGAGGCTTGTGGGGGGGCCATGCCTCACGGACAGCCTTGGCGACTTCCAATGGGAATCTTAAGCGGTTTTCGAGAGAGCCACCATATTCGTCAGAACGTTTGTTAGAGTTTCCGGACAAGAAGTTGTGCAAGAGATACCTGCAAAAGAAAACAAGAAATGTCAGAAGGAGACAAGAGAGATGCTTTCCATCATCCTTACCCGTGAGCATTGTGAATTTCCAAAACTTCAATGCCAGCTTCATCGGCGCGTCTGGCAGTGTCGGCAAACTTGCGAGTAATATCCTTGATCTGCTCAACAGTCAATGCCTTGGGCTTTCCGTAGTGATCAGCAAATGGAATTTCGGATGGTCCGCGAATATCGTTAGGCCATCCACCTTCACTCTCGGGGACCAGACCGTCACCAACAAATGGAGGTATTGTGGATGCTTTACAACCAGCATGGGCAATCTGGATACCAGGAACCGAACCCTGAGACCTGATAACATCGGCAACGCGTTTCAGAGGTTCGATCTGAGACTCGGACCAGAGACCAGAGTCTTGTGGTGTAATGCGTCCTTGAGGTTCAACAGCAGTACCTTCAATGATAACGAGACCAGCACCACGCAATGCATAGCCACCGTACTGGACGACATGGAAGTCGTTGAGCTGACCATCGACGGAACTGTACATACACATGGGGAGGGACGACCACTCGGTTGTGGAGGGTCACGGATTGCTTTGTGATAGGCTCGAATAAACGCACCTTTTCATCAGACAACAAAGTACCGGCAGGAATTTCCTTGTAGAAGGCAGCAGTGGAAACAACCATGATGGTAGAAATAATAAGAAAGGAAGTGTAGAGTAGTGGTTACCGATCTTCTTGCACCTCTCTTTTATACTACGTGCTGAATAATCAGACCCATTTTGTAGATATTCGATTATCCGATCGGATTGACACCATCTTACAAATCAGTTCTTCAACGTGCTTGTTTACAAATACACTTAAGTCCCTTCTAGGGAATCGTATAAATGAAACGTGCCAACTGAATCTGTCTCCTTAGATACATAACCCACTGGTGCGGTTTCAGATCACGACACATGTTTGTGATTTCCCCGTAACCATCATACTGTAAGCAAATGAAACTGTTCTCTGACTAATCGACTTTGATTATTGTTCTATCATTAACTGACGCTTGGTCAACGAAAAAGCTTCACAACTTAACCTAAAAGTCTTTGGGTGAAAGGATAAAAAAACCGACAACATAAAACTTTTGAGTTTAGGAAAAGTAGAGCTGGCAAAAAATACCCTTATCACTGGATAGCGCAATAAAAAAAAACACTACGTGGAATTCGAAGATGCCAAATGCAGCTGTGATTTTTAATATGAAGTCGATGATCTGAATGACCTGTTCAAATGTTTAAAATAAACATGAAATATCAAGTTTATAGGATGACCCAGCTTTGATAGTTTCCTTTCGTATCAATATGGTTTCCATTAGGGCTCCTTTCTAGTTTCTTTAGTAGGGATATTTCATCTGTGGATATTTATCCTTCTCATCCAAAGTATCGCTCAAAGAGCCAATATATAGTGTCCTGTTACGGCACCAGCTCACAGGTATCTAAATTCTTATCCAGCATTTCACCTCTTGCTAGGTTTGGGCATTCTCAATCCATCTTGGACTTTAATTCAACCAGAGTAGTTTTAAGTCGCACACACCAGCGCTTTAGATACCATTTTATCCAACGGTTGATAAATAAATAAAGAGGACTTTGTAGTTTTATAAAGATAAAAAATAATTCATTAGTTAGAGCTTGTTTTTCGATACCTATGCTCTCGTATTGAACGATGGGATATAAATAATCTCGGCAAAATATAGAGACTAATCAACAAGAAGATCAAAACAAGAGAAATCAAAAGGGAGATCTAGTGGAATTAGCGTCACTTATAAAAGAAATGGAAAGGAAAAATAACAAGAATGGAATTATCAGCGGTTTTTTGATAATAATCAACGGAGACGCAAACGAGACTTGTGCGTCTTGATCTTCTCTCGAGAACCTTGGTCTTGATTTTAAACTTGTAAGCAGACAGCATTTGTTATTTCTAAAGACTTGATATTTTATTTATCAAATAGAAGGGTATTAATACAAAGACAATAAATACAAAATAAAAAATGGAACTGCATAAGAAGCCAGGGTTACTTCGTCTTCAGAGTTGCCCAGATTTCGTTCTGGATCTCTACGGTGAAATGGCCTTGATTCTGTTTTGGATTTTAACATCCACGTTTCCAATCTCGATATTAGAATTGCCTAGATTCCGTTTCGGATTTCAGCGATCGGTTTTCTTGCTTGAATAAGATCGTGGTAATTCAACTATAGTGGCAAAAATGTCACTTTTATGCGTTCTGATCTTGTGTGAATGCATATTCTATAGTTCCTTGACACATCATATCCCATTCTGATATATCCTTTTAACTTCATTTTTTCTTACAGCTAAAAATAAAAAAGAAAATGGATGATTCCATCGGTTTTATTCATATGTAGGCATATAAACTAGCAGGGGGGAGCGTTATTTTGGAGAAATTATATGTGTATCTCTAATGGTTCTTATGTTGGAGTTACCTCCAATTTTTTATGCATGCAACATTGACAGTGACAAATTCGTTTCTTTACAATTCTGTGGCAAAGTATCAGGCTAGTTTGCCTTGGCTTGCCTGGCTTTACGTTCTTTGTTAATGGCCCATGTGTATTGCTTGGGCCATCGAATGTTAGCACCAAGTTTTTGACCAGCAGTAATAATCCATTCGCTGTTTTCCAAGTAGGCACGTCCAACGAGGATGTAATCGGCCTTATTTTCCTCGAGTATTCTCTCTGCATCTTCACCATTTCGGATCAGACCTACGGCACCGGTTTCGATTCTGACCTCTCGTTTGATGGCCTCTGAAAATTGAACTTGGTACAATGGTTCGGAAGGGTACCTAACACCTTTCACGTTTCCACCACTGGAGCAGTCAATGGCGTCGACACCAATCTTCTTGAGCTCCTTGGCGTACTCGATGGATTGGTAGATATCCCAACCATCCTCGTCGTGGCCCATCGATTCGGGGTTCTTGTAATCGGTGGAGGAAATTCGCACCCACAGAGGCTTGTGGGCAGGCCATACTTCACGAACAGCCTTGGCGACTTCCAACGGGAATCGTAAGCGGTTTTCAAGAGAACCACCGTATTCATCGGTACGGTTGTTGGAGTTTCCAGACAAGAAGTTGTGCAAAAGATAGCTACAGAAAACGGGGTCAGAGTGACACCAGCGGCTGTCTATGTCTCTTCCTTACCCATGAGCGTTGTGGACTTCCAGAACTTCGATTCCTGCTTGATTAGCGCGTTTAGCAGATTCTACAAACTTGCGAGTGATGTCCTTGATTTGATCAACTGTTAGAGCTTTGGGCTTGGCATAATGGGGAGAAAATGGAAGGTCAGATGCTCCACGAACATCGTCTGGCCAGCCACCCTCACTTTCCGGAACCAGATCGTCACCAACGAATGGAGGTGTTGTGGATGCTTTACGACCAGCATGGCCAATTTGGATTCCAGGAACTGAACCCTGCGATTTGATGAAGTCGGCAACGCGCTTCAGAGGTTCGATCTGAGACTCAGACCAGAGACCAGAGTCCTGTGGGGTAATACGACCTTGGGGTTCAACCGCTGTGGCCTCAATGATAATGAGGCCCGCACCACGTAGAGCAAAAGAACCGTAATGGACCAAATGATAGTCATTGAGTAGACCGTCGACGGAACTATACATACACATGGGAGGGACGACCACGCGGTTGTGGAGGGTGACGGATCGCTGCTGGATAGGTTGGAACAGACGCAGCTTCTCAGGCGCGGCCATCAAAGTACCAGGAGGAATTTCTTTGTTAAAAGCAGTAGTATGGACAACCATGATCGTAGCAATAAAAACGGAAATGTAAGGACATGGTTATCGACCTTTCTGCACATCTCTTTTATACATACTATGCTGAATAATCAGATCCTGCAGCTGTCCGCTCGAATCGACAAAACTTTGTTTTTATTTACTATGTTCCATTCGTTTTGATGTTAAACAAGCTGTTTATGGAAATTATTTGTTCACCAAAACCCTCGCAATGACATACACTGTTCACCGGTACTGTTTCAGATTACACAAAGTGATCGTCCGTGGCCGATCGTAGTCTCAAAAATGGGTCAACCAGCTTTTCAATTGATCTAGCTCCTTAATGTAACCTATAAATCATCGGAGGATAATAAAGACGATAACACCGTTTCTTTGAATCTCGAAAAAGAAGAACCAACAACAAAGTATGCTTATCATTGGATAACACAGTAAAAGAAAAAAGAGACTGCAGGGTCGACTACTTTACAGAAAGACTTCACAAAGGCAAGCGGCCTTTCCTTTCAACTACGTTAGATCTATCATCGATTTTGGGAAGACTATTCTTAAATCATGTATAGCGAAGAAATCACATTTCATCTCTTTTTGAAATTCGCTTTGACCATTTGTATATTCGAATGTTGGCATGCGCATAGATCGATTCTTTGCTAAATAGGGCAGAGAATTCGTCTGCTAACATGAACCGCTTCGTTTGAGATTTCTTCTGTAGATGATCAGTGCCGTCTGGGGGGGGCATCTTTTCGTAAAAGATGCAAGTAGATAGTTAGAGACGCTATCAATAATCTGGTATATTACGTAGGTATGGCTCTCTTTAGACAGCTAGATATGGCTTCGTAGTCATGTTTTTTTGGGAGTGATTCGAGAGTTGACTTGTTGCGCAATTGTTCGCGGATTTTTGTTGTAGTAGGAAATGCATGCACAAAAATAGAACACTAAGGGAATGTCCATAGTGCTTAACAAACAAACAAACAGGCAAGGTGGGTTTTGGAATGATAGGAGAAGAAGAGGAAGAGGAAGAGGAAGAGAGGTTCATGGTTATACATAGCATTGTGGGGAATCTTTCTTTCACGTCTCATCCTATAAACAGTAGAATAAATATAGCAATGATACACACTTGACCGTTTTGAAAATCACATATTACGTGTTATGGACGAGGACGATGCACAGTTATCGTTTACAACTGTGCTTTCGCACGTACATCTAGGTCATTTCTGATGTATTTCCTAGTGGGCCATTCGTCTCCATACGAAGTTGGAGGTGGAGTGCTTTACTGCGGACGTGCGTTGCAAGGAGTAAAACATCCCTCAGTCCGAGAATTAGTGTGGGTCCGAGAAGTGCATCTGTCAATCGGGCAGATATCCCAAAAGGGCATTCTTCGGAGGCCAAATCAGGTCACTTTCTTCCCTTTCCTTTCCTGCTTTGTGTGGGGGATCTCTAACCTTTTAGTTTTTAAACGATGGAGCCCCATGGCATGGACATGTACACAAATAATAAGGAATACTTCACCCATATCACATCAAAGTTTTCTGCAGATGAATGGCAGTACGAAATGCGACGAGAAATCCAAGAAATAGTGGTTCGTAATGAAGGTCTCATGCTGTCCTACGGCTTATCCTGTTTTTATAGCCAGGTCTTTTTCTGGGGCCATTTTCGGCTTCTCGCAATGTCGAAGATCTACAAAGACTCGGCATTACACACATTCTCTGCATTCTAGATAGTCACGAAGCCATCCTCTTTCAGCGGCTGCATTCACTGGGCAGCGTATTTTGCTTTCAGACTATCGAAGTGTCCGATTCCAATTCACAAAACCTAATTTCATACTTCCCAACAGCGAATGCGTTTATCCACGAAGCATTAGCAACAGAACACGGCAAGGTGCTTGTTTGCTGCAATGGCGGCATGTCGCGCAGTCCATGCTTTGTGATCGCCTATATCATGGATACCTTTCAATTAGATTCACAGCTTGCTTACCAGTTTGTCCAAAGTAGGCGGTTATGCATTAATCCCAATGATCATTTCCGAGTCCAGCTGAAGGTACGTCTGCTGCAGCAGCGGAGGTGCTAAATTCATGGACCGAACAGGAATATGAGCCAATTTATATGGCGTGGAAAAACAGACAGTCTTCGGCACCAGAGGAGTCGGCGCAACGACCATCGCGGCGACGACCTGCTCCAGAGTATGATGCCGACGACGGTGATATGATGTTTGGTGCAAAGCGGCTGACCCCGAATGAGGGACTGGAACACTCTTCTCGTATGGCTTCATGAAACCCCGCCTATTCCCCGCATTTCGTTTATTCGGTTGTTGTTATTGTTGTCTATATCAGTTCTCCGGGTCATTCGATTGTACTCTAAAATACTTTCTGCTGTATGCAGATATATGAAAACTAGCTTTGGCCCCAAGTTCATTGGAAATGGCATTTTTTTTTACATCACAATAGAATTTGGGTCGCCAAAGATGCACCTGATTACTTCAGTAAAAAAGAAAAAGAAAAAATGAATTGCTGCTTATTTTCCAAGACCCTTCCCTAGTCACAGCACTTTCAATGATTAAAGAGCTTGTATTGTTTACTGAAGGGCAGAATCCGTCACATTGATTTTTTTTTCTCAGCATGGACGACGTTGTTGATGGTTATAGGAGAAGGGTGTTACTGCGTTATTTGTGTCAGAAAAGCAACATCGATACATTCACATAAGACACATGCTTAATAATCAATGTTGTAGGTCCTAGTTCGAACCAGTACAGGCAAACAACACTTGCCGCAAGGTCTCGTCTTGTTTCGGTTACCAAAAGGCTGTTTTCTTTTAAGCATGTCGCCGACCGACCTTCATGATGCAAGGCAAATTAATGCTTCTGTGAAGGTGAATGGTATCGTAAGGTATCAATCCTGATGTAGAGCCAATGAAGTTGTTCCTGAAGATAAGTCGCGGTTATCAGATCAAACGCACTACCATAGCATGCTAAGGATAAATGGTATGTCCCTGAATAAGATGAATTACTGCTTGTAAATGCATTCGGTGGATGCGTATTTTGCAAGGCATCCGTTTTTATTCGTGTCATATAGGTACAGCATGTGGTGACGCCATTTGGTTGGTGATGATGGTTTTGAGGTTAAAATTCATGCAGTTAAAAAGCAAAGTATCACTGGGACTCTTTCCTTGAACCAGATATATCTATAGCTATGTCATCTTGGATAGAGATGCCTGAATCTTCCGATCTACTTTCGTTAGGTATGTCTTCCTCTTGATCGTCCAGAAGTGCAACTTCATCTGTGCTAGGGGCTGAACCATCGCGTCGATGGAAATAGCCAATCAAGCTCATGACTACAATGTAGACACAAATAAAGCCAATACTTGCCACAAATCCAGTACCTGCCGTCACATTCATTAGCAATGGAAGATGGTATGACGAGATCTACTTACGGTAATACGGTGCATCTAAAAAAAAGGACTAGTGTGAGTAGAGAAAACAAAGATGCAGTTGCTATTTACCAGTAACAGGCCAGAGGACCAAGGGAGCCCATGTGTACATAAGTGACGAAGAGGTATTCATCATGGCAATGGCAATCGCTCTGGTTTTGACGTTTTGAGCCATGATCTCGCTTGCCCATGCCATCACAATCTAAATTCATGCATCTGATTAATGTGCGACTGTCTCTGCAGAATGGGCTTACCGGCGTGGTAGACCCTAGGCCTGCATGCGTCAACATAAAAGCAATATACAACAGACCAAAAGGTTGTACAAATGCAGCTAGCATGCTACACAACATTTGGCCAATTTTGGTTAGCTCTTGACAATGGTGCATGTCTTTGCTGTTAAACAGGTTACCTTATACCCACCAGCGCCAGCGCCGATGGAACAACAATAAACCTAAGTCCTGTTAGATGCGAATCACTTTCCCGCTTTTTTTTTTTTTTTTTTTTTTTACCATAGACGTGATCGGTACCGATCGCTTAGGTAGCCATTGAGCAGTCCTGCGGTCATGGTGACAAGCATATCCGGCTATACATAAAGGTTAAACATATGGGCTGTTAAAAAAAAATGGTTGCCTCACCGTTGTGAAAAGATTTGCCGAGATCGCATCATAACCGATTTTTTTGGCCACGATCCCAAGCACATGGGCTGCACCAAGACTCAAGTGAACACAGGCCCAGCCAATGACCAGGAGATAGAAGTACTTGTTGGCCACAATGGATTGGATGCCTGTTTTGGAACCCCAATGAAATCGCTTTGCCTCGATGCCTGCGCGATCCAGTCGACGCATAGCAATATCGCGTTCCTTAAAATGGTTGTGAATGTTATGTTTGTAACACAAGTGGAGTTACCTTTGTACTCAGCCAGGACGTACTGTCAGGGTAATCTGGCAGATACTTGTAACCCAAGTAGGCCAGAACAGCTGTAAGCGACCCGTCGAAAAGAAACAACCATCGCCAACTAAAAAAATAAATCAAAATAAAGTCTTGGTTTTGTCCCTTCACATTCCGTTACCACTCACCCGCTAATACCAAGCGCCCCGTCCATTGTTTTAAGAAGCATAGCTTGTATCACACCGCTCATGCCACCGCCCAAGGCTCCGCAGATCGTGAGTAACGAGTTCCGTTTCCCAAGTTCCTTCTTTGAATACCACGTGCCTATAAGGAAAACAATCTACAGAAACGAATAAGCCTTTGATAGATAGATGCATAACGTACACCCGGATAGAATCCTGCTTCTGCCAAGCCGAGACAAAACCGTATAATATACACGCCCCGGACAGACTGCACACAGGCCATCGATAACGTTAGAATGCACCAGATCATTTCAAGACAAGGCAAATATACGGATGGACGAAGACGAGATAAGAGGATGTTGGATGGGACTTGCATTCTACAACAAATAAGAATCGTTCTTCTTCGTCCACACACAAACCATACGAGAGATAGCCTATCATGAACAGCACTGTCATCCAATTGTACTGTGTCCCAACAACATGAAGCTCTTCTTCCATCCCACTAATAAACGCATTGCCTATTGTTTCGCCTTGGTCAGCAGCTCGATACCGAGAAACACACGTATTGGCTTACTGAGGTTTGCGTTGTCCAGTGTCTTGACAAGGTTTCCGAACATCGCAAACAATAGCAGTCGCCTATCGAGACGCTGTACAAGCGCTTTCTCGTCTTCCTTGTCTTGATCTGCCATGGTGCGTGGCCTTAATTCCAACATGTCTGCTTCATCGTCTTGCGAGACTACGAATGTGTCGCTCATGTTTTTGGTTGTGTTCATGTAGCTCGTGAGCGAAATCAGAAAGTCAGAGGTCAGAAATAAAGAAGAAAAACAATAAAGGCAGAATGCGTGTTTCCTAGTATGCGTTGCACTAGCTGGAGCACGTTGGCTTTTGCATTACGACCGATTGGTGACACTGGGGACTGCACGTTGCCTTATAGGAGTTTTTTCTGCCTATTTTGGATTTCCTATCTTGCTAGTAATTGACATTCAGTAGAAGAGGAACCCCAGAAGCAGTATACAAATGTTCCATTTCAAGGATCATCAGGAGTCAAGTCAAGGAGGCCATGCATAGGGACAAGATGCAACTAGGAACAGAAAGAGAGAGGTCTCGACAAACCACCATTCGCTTGGGATTTTCACACACAATAACATTGTCACACAATCATTTTAGTCCAACCTATATTTGCTTATGTCCTCTTTTTCCCTAAATTCTGTGTGTGTGTATTTGGTGTTAACCAAATCTATGCATCGTATGCTTTCGAGACCCGTAAAAGACAAGCAATTGATCGCGTATACAGTGGCTTTTACGAATTTGCCACAAACAATTCTCTGCGGCGTTTGGAAGGGATCATCCATGAAGATCAGTTGACTTTTTTTCTGACATCTTTCTCTTTTTTAATTAGCAATAGTTCTACGATAAGCAAAAAAAGGGTTAGAACGTGGGTTCTGTTATACGGTTATTCCAATTGGAACGGCGATCCACTTTAGCAAAATGAGGGCAATCAATCGAAGTTTTTCTTACCGAAGGTTTTTCCGCACGTGTACAGAAACATTTTGTCTCTTTTGCTGCGGAGTTCATAGGCTTGGATCGCAAAAAAAAAAAAAAAAAAAGAAAAAAAAAACTCTCCTAAAGGAGATCTTGAGGAGCTAGCCCGATGCAAGTACACGAATTTAAAGGCAAGGAATATCATATGAGAACCTGGACTTCTCAAGAGAAAGCAATGATCGTTAAACTGAAGGTGGACAAATGTGCTCGAGAGGTCTTGTGTATATATCTCAATAAACATGTGCAAGGAGATAGGAAAGCAGAGAAGAGAAATAAGCTAGATAACATTAAGAGTGACAGGCTTGTCGTCTTCTAGGAGTAGGTCATACAACATCGCTTGCTAATGCCTTCCCGTTGCCTAGCAAATTGCTTTCTCCTTCCGCCTAAATGTATTCTCATCCTGCTTGACAAATTGAGGGGACTTATAAAAAATGTGTAGCGCCTTCCGATAGGTAGTGGTGGATCTCGCTTCTGTCCAACTTCAGCCGCCATCTCGTGCAGGTTTTTCACTTTTGTGGGGCCAGACTCACTTGACAATGGATTGCTTTCTATGATTTGCAGAATGTATGTCTTTTGTTAGGTCGATATGATTAGCACGATAGCAGTAGAATAAGACGATACTTGGTCTTGAAAGGTATTATCAGTACTACTCGAAATGCCAGCTCTGTCCTTTCGTCAGTAAGGCACGAGGCCGTATCGCATAATGCTAAAAGGGTTCTGAAGCTCGATTGCCCAGGGCGCCATGAAAAGCCTAGAGATACCACATTCTGCGTCATTCAGTTAGTTATCTACCCTTAATCGACGCGTCTTCTTGAAGACTCGTCATGCAGTTCTCTCTCTGACACATGAAAATGGGACTATCGACAATTTAGCTGCCTTCATACCAAACAAATGCAAGGCTGTTATGGTTGAGGCTTATGGAAACCTTATCTATTAAGGAGATGTTTCATATCAATATAACTCTTTTCGTCCTTAGCATCTGCAGCGATATTAAACGCGATACTGTCAAACGAAAATCATACACAAGAGAATACAGAAAAAGGGGATGGTAAATTGAATGTTACGACATACATCTCTGTAGGAGCTTCTGTCCTGTACTGATAGAAGGTAAGAAAAAAAAAGCTTCCAGGACAGGACAGATGTGATGAAGGAGATCACCTGATAACGCGCGTCGGACATGCAATTACAAGAAGCAGCCACGTCTGCCCCTCTGGCTCTATGGCCCTTCACCATATGTCCACTCCGGCCAATACAACAACAAGAAGTACGACTAGTTCCGCGGAAGTTACCGATGCAACCGATGATTCTATAATTGAGGCAGAACATATTAAAACGGTAGAGACTCTTTTTATCGGATCCCTCTAAGTCAGTTACTTTCCAGGAAGAAGAAAGACGCCGTCATTCGATGAAGCGGCGTAACTACAAGTACTGGTCTGATGCAGAGGTCCGAAAGATTTTAGAATGGATGACCTCTGAAGAAAACGCTGGAAAATTTTCCAGAAATAAGGCGCAGGTTTGAGCGGTACTTCTTCTTCTCAATTATGTGTCTCATGACCATGTAGGCGTGCCGGGAAGTAGCAAAGGAATTGTTTAATGGCGATGAGTACATGGCCATTTCGATACGATCGAAGCTCATGTCATTGGAGAAAACGTATTTTGCTGCAGAGCGATTACGTATGTCGCTGAAGGAAAGCAACATCGATGAGCCTATCATCGCAGGTAAGAGGGAGAAAGATAGGATTGCAAGAACCAAGTCAATTTGGGAGAAAAAAGTATTTAATAGTACACACATCTAGAGAAAATAAAAGATTTCAGTCGGTTCCAGCAAGAAAGTCGACCCCTGTTTGCAACGCATGATCTAGCCGCGCCAACCGCATCGCCGCCGCCACCCTCGGCTACAGTGACGGTACCTGTCGTGGTTCCCGCTGCGCCCCAGCCCAACGCGAGTGGCACGAAACGTCCCATCTTGCCACGCGCAGTCGAGGCGCCTGCTCCGTCTACTGAGCCTACAGTGGTTGCGGCGCCGGCTGACGATGGCCATCTCTGTGGCACAGCTGTACCCCGTCCTTCGGGTCCGCCACCATCAAGGTAATGCAGACATAGAACACAGTGAGGGCTCACCAAAAACAATGACAGACGATCGTATGGAAACAGAAAAAGACGACTGGAAGAAGACGACGAAGAGGAGGAAGAGGAGACATGTCCTATAATGGATAGGAAAGCAGCGGTCCGGCGGGCCCGGTATGCTGCAAGACAAGCAGAGTTTGAGGCTATCAAGGCAAAGCATGAAGAGCAGAAGATGGAGTTTGCTGTGCGGTTAGCCGAGGTTGAAAAAGACCGAGATTTGCTGGCATTAAGGAAACTTGAGCTTGAGATAGAGATGGCGAAACTCAAGGCAAATTCTTAGAGATGTACCTTCCCATTTTTACTCTACCTCTGATTTGTATATTCACACACTGTTTATTGAATAAATTTTTTACGTTAGTCCCAACAAGTTTGCGCAAAGAAGTTGGCATGAAAGTATAGTCAATCCCAGTAGGTACTGGGGATGTTTGTGAAAATCAGAGCCGAAGAGAAACGGTCTTCCTCTTTAACTTTTTGGGATGGAACAATTCCTTATCTATAAACACAATGATGTTATCCAGGCGCAAAGTTCATTTCGAGCCAACGCGAAAATGATATGCTTCTCCCGCAAAACGCTTTAAACAACCGTGCAAGACATCCGTGATTGCTCGCAAACAAATAGGAAAAACACATAAAATGAATATGTATATAGCATTCTCAACGGTATTCTGTAAAAAAAAAAAAATAGCCACTACATGTGTACGCGATGGAACTTCTGCAAACGGCATTGGATCAGCGGCTGACGGAGATACGTTCTATTTTACCTGTCCAATCAAGACATGGCCAACGTGAGGCAGGTGTGTGGCACGTTGCGACGGCCCACCAGCGGGTCCAAAGGGACTTTCGGTGCCTCCGTCGACTTTTTTGTACTCCAATGTCCAGATCAAGTCCTAAAATCAACGTCGCAGTTTTCTTCTTCTCGACGCGACTTCCCCGCGGTTCTGGACATTGGAAATAGGATTCAATCTGAGAAATAATCATCGTCGTCAGACACAAGCTGTTCAAAGTTGACCTGTATCTTTCTGCGTCAACCAATCATTGGTACGGGTCCATGCATAGATATTTACTTTGTAGCGCAAAAGGCCGCCGACACCGCCAAAGCCTTTGACAAACTGCGAGCCTTCCTGAGACCGATTGGTAACAAATTCAAGGGTCGCGCCGAAAGATTTGTAATTGTCTGTAAACCATTCCAAGACGGGCGTGGTCTCGGCTACTTCCATTTCGCTCGTTGTCACCGGATCCTTGAAGGGTTCTCGTGTCTTTTCGTCCTGAGGGGTGGCAAACACGAAATGGTCATTGTTCTCACTGTCACGGAGACGGTAGCGCGTGGCGTCTAGGTTCTCCCAGACAATCAAGCGATCGACAGCGCCCAGCTCGAGCGCCTTGAGGGTGTCGGACATGCCGTAGCATATCTTGCCGGTGTCTTGCGAGATTTCATCAAAGTACTGCTGAATGAGTTTTTTTTCTTGGACAAATTTGACCTTGGACAGCGCGTCGCCGGCAAGCTCGATGGCCTGATTAAATCCATTTTCACCGCCGTAGGATACATCGACCACCTTGACGACCTTGCTCTGGAGACGTTGGTCAAACATGTCCGACTGGGCGAGCTCGGTTTTAAAATCGGCGGACCCGGCCAGAACCAGACCTGCCACGTTTGTCTTGTCATTGGTGATAAAGAACTGCACGGCGAGTTCAGCAATCTTGCGCACATAGTTATGGCGCTTTTCCTCACGCAGACGCGAGAAACGGAGGGCAGACTGACCACCGCGGCCGTGCTTCTTGGGTAGATCGACTTGCAACTTGTGGATCACCTCTCGCGTATTGCCGGAGAGCGTACCAAACAAACAGCCGTTGCCGTCAATGACAATAAAACCAAATTTAGAATCTGCTTCCAGCAGTTCGGCCAAAGGCTCGGTGTGGAACTTGTTATCACATAGGTAGAGCGAGGTATTGATCGCCTTGTGGGGTTCAAAGTCAATGTTGACCTTCTTTTCCTTGCCCTCGTCCGTGATCACCGTACCACAGTAGACCACCAGACCATTGGGTGGGACTACGAGACCGCCTTGGGTTTACTGCAAGGCAAAGGGCATGGTTGAACGACCTACCTCGGTTGTATAGCTTTAGACGCTGCTGCGTGGACGTAATGGCTCGCAGAACAGATAGTCTGTTCACTCGCGACTTGATGTTCGATGCCGTTCCGAATTCATCGGCGAGCATCCTGCCAACACGAGCAATCTGATCATGAGGAGCTACCATGGTTTAGACAAGGGAATAAAGGGTCGGCAGCGACTATCACTTACGGATTACCAAGGAAATCATCGATGTTCCATTTCTGGAAATCTTTTTTAAGCATCCTGAGGGCGGGGTGTCAAACTTACCCTCGAGCGGCTTCCAAGCTCTTGATGAGCCGCTTGACTTTCCAGATCTCAACATTCTGTTCAGCCGAATCGTTTTGTACCATAATGCCTTGGTGCTAACAAGAAAAATAAAAGGAGTGAAACACAAAAAAGAGTTAGACGCTAAAAAAAACCAAAAATGCACTAAAAACATGTTGTGTTCAGAAACGTCACGGTTACGTATGTCCTCAGAGTGGTATTTTTCCACTGCGGTCAATGATAGTCCCATGAAAGAAACGACAACTGCTCCCTAAGAATGTATCAGGTGTCTGTTTGAAACATCATGATACCCATGCTTGCTTGTCGAATAAAAGAAAGACGGTGTTTGTCTCAGAAGCGCCTATTCTGGCGATTGAATGGAAAGCACTTTTTTATTCATCAAATATGCAAAGTAGAAGAAGACCACTTCCTTTGCCTTTCTAAATCGTAATGCATCTGGCTAGAATGCTAGATGGAAGCCATTTCCTAAAAACAGTGTGCCGCATGATAGAATGCTACCGTACCATCGCGTTAAGCACGGCCTTTTCCATGCTGTGCCTTTCTCATCTCCTTCTCTCGCCTTGTGGCTGAATTTGAAATAGCGAAGGATTCTGTAGCCGTACTATGAGTACAAGCTGGCGAAAGACACAGCAGTAGACGTAGTTCGCATTGTTCACTGCTGCTTGCTTTTCAAAGGGTTCTCCCCCCCCTTTTTTTTTTTATCGTAGGGCTTATTGCGTCATCTCCGTGATCGGTATTAGAAATTTTGCAGAAGGTGGTTTTCTGCCCGTGCTTCGCTTGCCAGTACATTGTTTTCTCATGGCACTCAAACGCATTCAACGAGTTGAGTGGCGCTGTCAGCGTCTTAGGCTGGAATACTGAGCAACGATTGGGAATAGGAATTAGGTGACATTTTAAAGAATCCCACGCCTGGTATTACGGTTGTCGCAGAAGACGGCGACGTGTTTCGCTGGCAAGGTAAGCGTTGTCTATTTTGGTACTTCTTTGTAGTTATTAACAGGATGGAGGATAGGTTTAATAGATGGACCGGTAAGTTGTGTATGTACTGTAACAGACAACGCCTATCGTTTCGATGGATTAGGATGAAAGCCCATACAAAGGTGGCACCTTCAAGTTAGACATTGTGTTTTCTGCCGATTATCCTTTCAAACCACCAACCGTAAGTTAATTAATCAAAACAAAAGAGAACTTAGCTCAATTTGACTAGATCAAATTTTTGACCAAAATCTATCACCCTAACATTGATGACGACGGTGCGATTTGTTTGGATCTCCTTAAACCAGATGTGTGGAAACCAGCAACCAAAGTGATACAAAGTAAGGGTCTCTTGCTTTGAAAAAAAATAAATCATAACATTGACTTGTTTTCTTTAGTTCTGGAAGCCCTGACCGTCTTGCTTCGAGAACCAAATCCAGACGATGCCTTGGTTGCCTCCATTGCCGAAGTCTATAACGGCAATCGCGCCAAATTCATGAAGTTGGCAAAGGAATATGTTGATAAGGTATGTTATTGGCATTTGAACCATTAGCTAACCCGCTTTCGTAGTATGCTTCATCCCCAGCGAATTAGATGTAGTTTTGCTTTACCCCCTTAGTCAAAAACACATGACAAACACGCACACACACACACACACACACACACACAACACACACACATTCACTCACACGCACACACGCACACACGTTCACTCACATGCTTTCTTTGCATCCAAGCCTTGTATATTCACGTTGCAGTTTGACTACTGCCAAAGAAAAAAGAAAAAAAAAAGCTTAGGCCCATCTTTATGTAGAGATGGCACCTTTTTTTCTTTTGGGTTCGAGATAAACATTTGAATCTAAACCAACGGAAGTGCAACATGACCGTTTGATAGGCATCAGATTTTTTTATTTTGGGAGACAAATTAATAGGGTGTAAATGTGGAAGTAAGTTGTTTGCTATTCACAATATCGATTACAGGAAAATCGGATGTAAACGGTTCTTGATGGAGGTCGTCAACAAAGACGAAATGCTGGTGTGTTTTATAGTAACTCCGTGCTACTCTTGCCATCCATTCCGCTGTGGCGAGATCATCGTCTTTCTGCAGATCGGTCTAAAGCCCTGATTAGCATCTCTTCCGAAGCATGGAAAATTGTTACCGGATGGGCCCAGTCGCGCATCACATGTAGATTGTTGTTACTGAGATGAACGGTAATCATGGCGATTGCCTCTCTCGCTCTAGTCATATGCATAAGTCCTTGCTTTTCTTTGGGAAATGTACCTGTCTGCATGGTCTTTGTGTAGGACATGCTGTTTGATCCGATCCATAATGTCGTAGCTTAAGACAACATGCCATCGGCCAGCGAGAGGGTTCAAGTGAAACTAGAGCGTAGGAGTAAGATCACTTTTTCTTCTTCGGCAAGCACTTCTCACCTCTTGCGCGGCTGCGGTAAGACGGTCCAGTAGTGTGGGATCGGCAATGAGATTGGCCACGCTGGTGCATAAGAAGCCGCCTGAATGTTTTGGATACACCTCGACTGCGGGAGCGATTTTATCGCATGCGAGACTCTCCAATCCAAACTCCCAGATCTGAGCTGTACTGGATTGTTTTGCTGCTTTCAATGATTGCAGGAACAGACATCGGTCAAAGCGGTCAAACTAAACACATGTGTTAGTGGGTGATGCGTTCGTCGGGCTTGCATACCAGCATAATTTGTGGGAGGTCGCCGTCTTTTGGTTTGGGAAATTGCGTGGTTGCATTTTGGAGCATGCAGGCCAAACGCGATGTGCCAAATACTTGGACGGTTGTATGGGGTTTAACTGTTTCGACCAGCTATTGCCACTTTCGTCAGACATCGTTCTTTTAACTCTTTCATTCTTTCTTACGGTGGATGGAAATTGTAGCAGTTTTGCAAGCAAAAGCCACGAGAATCCCGCATGAGTGACGATGTCGATCTCTTTGTGAAGGGGAAGGTAATTTATGGCTTTGTTCCGTAGGTTTGTCTGTGCAGCCAGGTCTTTGATGTAGACAGCAAAGAAATTGGCGTGTGGTTGGTTTGATGGTAGGTTGAGAAATCGGTTGGCAGTTTCTGCATGGGGCAGGATCGCAAGGGCGTCCAGGATATATTCTTCCATTTGGATAATACCAACCTAACCATGCATTGGTATACAGATTGTCAAGGTGTTCACAACGTACCAACTGATTCACCTGCAAGAAGCTTCGGAGTTTGCTAAATGCAACGAGGTTCATCTGTGGCTCCATTTCAAAGATACTTGTTTCCCGTTGCTGGCATACGCGTTCAAATTGTTTGATGGACAAATAGGCAACAAGATGCAGGTGAGGGCCTTTATTGATGCGTTCGGCTTGTCGCAGGAATTCCCTGTTTTGCACACATTAATATCTGAAGATTACATAGGTACACGTATTTACTTTGCGCTCGCCGCCAGGGGAAAACGTTCGGGAATGGATTTGAGCTGAATGGCACCCAGATCGCGTGTTTGCTTGAAGAGGGAGCCTTTCCAGGAGAACGAGGCTTCTGGCACAGGCGATCGACGAGGGGCCACATTTCGTCTTGGATCACGTGATGAAACCAGAGGTCGTTTGAGGGATTTGTGGGCAGGCGTTGGTGATTGTTTCTGAGGGGAAGGTGGGGGTTTGGACGCAAACGAGGCTGTCTTTGACAGATCAGTTGAGCGGAGGGTTGTATGACTGACGACAGGGGAACCTCTGGGCGACTGGTTGCGAATGGATCCAGCGGAGGGCGTGGTGGAAGTCTCCATCGGTGTCGGTTGCTGTGAAACGTCTTGGGATGGGTTAGATAAGGGTTGACCAAACAAAAGGGAGGGCTTCTGCATAGTATCTGATGTCAATGTTTCACTAGGTTTCACTGAAAGCGGATCGACGTGTGACGTTGACGACCAATCAAATCGCGATCCAGCACGACCCGATGAAGCATGACCTCCGCGTTTCGCAGTTTGATCCATCTCATGGCCATGATGTTCACGCGCCTTCTCTGCACCTCCAATGTCTCCCAGGGTATTTTTATGTAGAGTTGGTTTTGATTTGGCAGCTATCTTTGTAGCCAAATCAAGGATGTCGAATGTAGAACCTATATATATCCAGATTAATTTTCTTTCTTTCGTTTTTTCTTGACGCTTGCATACTCGTTTGTGGTGGGGGTCTTTTAATGTTTGCAAATGATCCTAATGGTCTTGCAGAAGACTTTGAAGGTGGCTTTGAGCTCAGTTTCAACGTAGTTTGAGTCATTGTTGTTGGGGTATGTACATTGGTAGGTGGTTTTGAAGTTGAATGCGTGATTGGTTTAGACGCGGGCGTTGTGGATGCAGATTTTGCTGATTTAAGCATGGAGGGCATGGTGAATAGTTCCTTGAACGATGTCGAGTGCGATCCTTTCTCAGCCTTTTTCGTTGTCGAAGCAATGGCGTCTGTTTGTTTTTCGGTCGCGGTTTTCTGTTCTTCAGACGCGGTTCTTTCTGTTGCCTTTGTTAATGTCTGGTTGAAAAAAAAACCAGAAAACATTAGTCAAGGAGACGTCGATGGGACAAAAGACGCGAGCTAACCGTAGAGGACTTCTTTGTTGACGATTCATTTGTTGATTTGGATGAAGAACCTTGTCCGATGGAGTCCAAATAGGCTTGAAGAACATCAGGACAATTGAGATTTTCTTCTGGCTCCCAGGTATTGTACCTACATCAAAGAGAACAAACTACGGTTTGTACTTTGATAACGAAAAAAAAATAGACATGGACACTCTTTATGGTGGGTAAGTTTCATTTGATCGGGAAGCTTGTTAATCGAGAACGAAGAACGAACCACCTCTCATCGTAGTTTTTCCACTTTATCTTGTATTCGTATTTATTTGGACCTGCTTTTCTTCGTGCAAGAATTTTCTCGACTTCATAGTAAAAGTCGTCGTCGTCTTCCTCTGACAAATTGACGTTCATGAGGATAGTACACGTAAAAGGCAAACAAAAAGAAAGAGTCAAAAATGGAAGGTCTTTTCAAGAAATGGAGTTCGGTGTTTGTTTTTTTTTCTTTTCCTTTTTAAACGTCGCGTGATCTATACAAGGCCATCGTAAAGAGAAAGAGCCTGAACAATTGTTTGGTCTTTTTTGCTTCCTTCTCTAAATTCATCCATTGTCAATAGACCATCGTTGTCCTTTTTGATGTGTTAATTTGCCAAAACATTTTAAGGGATATCCAATTTTTTTTTAACTCACTAGATCCATCAGTGCAAAGATTTTTTGTACTCGTTTGATGGGGGTATCTTCGCTTTGGGGTAACTTGACCATATTGCCTGTCATTTTATAAATAGCTTCGACAATACATAACATTTCATCGTATGAAATCAATCCGTCATTGTTAATATCATATAACTATTTGAATTGAGACGTTAGAATAGTTTATCATTGGTTATCAAGTGTATTCATTACCTGGAAAGCCCCTACATAGCATAAGGAGAAAATCAATCAGTAAGAATTCTTTTGACAGATTAGTGGATAATTTACAATAGAGTTTTTCATCGACTCGACCCCGACTTGTTACAGACAAAGCACATATAAATTCTTTAAAATCAATGGTGCCGTTTTTGTCTTTATCAAATACGTTGAATACATAATCCGCAAAGTGAGATGGATCACCAAAAGGAAAGAACTGTTTATAGATTTTTTGAAAATTCGTCTTATCCAATGATCCTGATGGACAATCTCGTAGGAATCCACGGTACCTAAAGATAACAGAAAAAGCTAAGTTTCCTCGATAGAAGGGTGTCATTTTTTTTTTACCACTGTTGTAATTCTTTCTTGTCAACTAACACATCGTAAGTATGAGTCCATAATAAGTAAAGTCTCTTACAATAAGTACATTTTTGAAGATCATTTAATTCTTCTGTGGTAAGTTTACTATGTGCTTTTCCCATGTCAAGAAGAAAAGAAAAAGAAGAAGAAGAAAATAATGCAAGTAGGGATCACCATAAGCTGTCTCTTTTTATGGATTGTCGTAGTTTAAATAGAAAAGCAGGAGTAATATACTGTATTTTGTGGATAAATTTACGTTGCTAAAAGTAGCTTTTTGCGCAGTCTAAAGGCCAAGTTTTGCGCTGACAAAAAAAAAGCGGGACCGCATTATTCAGTAAAGATGCAAAACATGAATAGATTATGTACTTACACTTAGCCCTTCGACAACGCAAAAAGTTACTCCAGCATCGCAAACATCCATTAGATGAGTATTTGATCGAGTACAATGACAAAAGCCTTACCGATGCTAGCATCTATAAAAGCGACAGTTAATTAAGATGATTTTAAATTTGATATATAATGTCGTATACGTACCGTAAAAATCTAAATCCCCTCAGGAGGGGAACCGGTATTCGTATCCGTGATGCGATCGGTTGCCATCGTAGATCGAGCAAATTCATCAGGTCTGCCTTGGCCTGACCAGATCGACTGAGCAATCC
>JNEV01001252.1:0-62591 GCA_000697495.1 Saksenaea oblongispora B3353
AGAATTTCTCACAAGCAGTGCAGGGTTCTTTAGGGCACTTTCGGATTTACAACCATGGCCAACTATTCATTCTTGTTAACTGATATTAAAAAGTCTGAAAAGCCAAGGCAGAAATATAAATGAATAACTTTACCTATAAGAGATGCGGTCACCACAGATCTATTCGGCAATGTTTGAATAGTAATAACATAATCACCAGGACTATAAAACGAAGAAAAATTGTCTCCATTGGAAAAGGAATACCTTTCGCAGGGTGCTGCGCTTTTTTTACCTAAGAATTGCATCGTTCCTCCACCAATGAGTGACTTATCTTTTGTAGCCAATGAGTATCTGGGGATTTGGGAGAATGAAACGAATCAATAGATCGGGCATATGGTGGTTAGGGAATTACTACGCGCACTAAAAGCTCGAGTCATTTTAGTAACTGTTCACTTTTGCACAGCATCAGCCAATCACAGTTTACAATTCATGTCAAGTTTTGGCTCGCGAGCTGATCCATACACTTTTATTTCAGCTTTTAGTGCGCAAGCGGATACACAGACCCTAGCTCAACTTTAGTGTACAAGCTGACCTATACACCTCATGTCAACTTTCAGTGCGCAAGTTGAGCCATACACTTCATTTCAATTTTTAGTGCGCTAGATAGCTCGCTCTTATTTTGACAAGAATTTATTGTGTCCTTCATGCTAGCCTTCAGTACGTATGGTGGCTGATACTATAAAATGGATCAGCTCGCGCACTACAAGTTGGACGTGATCTGTGGATCACTTAAAACTTGACATGAATTGTGAACTGTGATTGGCTGATGCTGTACAAAAGTGAACAGTTACTAAAATGACTCGAACTTTTAGTGCGCGAGGTCACCAACTTTTAGTGGGCGTAGTAATTATCTACTGTCTACTATACCCTCACCTCCTACCCCTCCCGTCTCCTCTCCTCCTTTTCTATCCGATACTGACCGTCTCACTAACCATTTACTCAGGAAATAGTTAGCTCCGCTCTCCGATGCCCACCCAATCGCATCGATCATCTCTCTTTATTCACCTCTACTGGCGCTGGAGTTTAACACCCGCGACTTGGCGAATTGCGCAAGTATTCCCGCTTTACAAAAAAGGTGCCCCCACGGACCCCGCCAATTTCCGCGCAATAAGCCTGACTAGTATCGTACGCAAACTGATGGAAATCTGTCGGGTGCCGTTATTTTGCAGGTACCCCCAAATTTTTTATAGCCATTAGGCATTACGTGATTTATTGCATAATAAAATAAATAATCTCTTTGTATATTGCTTCCGATCTACTAAGCAGTGTAGGCGGCTACAGCAATGATTCGAACAGGTCTTCGACGTCATTTTCATCTCCGGCTTCCACATCTTCGTATAAAGCGTCCTGAATGTTGTCAGCTATGGCCTTCCAATTCAAAGTTCGACCAATTTTCGACGTGTTGGATAGTAATGATCTATAGCATTGCGCCCAACATAAGTTTGAGCTGAATTCGGCTCCGTTACTCTCAGGCGAACATTTTCTGTGCTTTGTGCATTTTGCTGATCTATAATACATCTATAGAGCATGTCGAACCTGATAGTACAGTCTCTATTGTACAGCTTACCATGACAGCGACAAGGCATATACACTCTTTGGTGATATGCGGATCACCGCGCTGAATCATTGGCGGTCCTCCATGGTTGTTAAACATGACATGCTGTAAGCAATCGATAAGCGCCGGGAGCGAAATATTTCAGTATCAATGCCATAATTCATCCGTAAAAATCTATGCGCTGATTATTTACTTCGATTTACCAAGCAAAAATTATACCGGAGATCTTCCAAGAGATACTCGTACAGGTCTGTACGATCAAGTGTGGTTGTGGATGTGTGTCGCGTTAGACCTGGGAATTTGTAACTTCGGATGAAATTCCCAACTGCTCCGTGCAGGGAAATACGGCGGCTGTTGATAATGTATCGATACTTAACAACAGTATCAGCTACGTAGTTCCGAGAGGTTATTCTGATGTGATTACCTCCTTGGCTGCCACATCCGATACCGCGTATCGTTGACCACTCGATACTTGGACACCTAGGATATCTTTCATGATTTCTACGACGCGTTCCTCAGATTCAGCCTTCTCAACGAACGCATTACGTAGGAAGCACTCCAATTCCATCAAATACACAAATCTCTGCTTTTTCGTGGTTTCTTTTGTTATATGCAGCTGTACCACTCTAAAAAGCCGTTGCAATGAAAAAAAATTTGATAATATTTGAAATGCTTCAGTTCCACTGGATACCTGTTTTCAGCATCATATCCATCACTCTCATCTTCGCTGGCACTCTCTATTCATAGTGAATGGTCTAGTATCGCGTTTTCTATGGGGAAAAAACGGAAATATACTACACCTCCTTCATCTGGAGTTGTTGTATTCTCCGGAATCAATACATCTCTCCAACTTTCATCTTCCATGTCTTCAAAAGATTTAGGTACATGATTTCAACAAAACAGAAATGGAAACGTATGAGAGGTCACTCCGATGATCCTACCTGCATTAAAGAATATTCTATCAGGGGCCTGCTATAAGGCTTTTCGCCTTTCCCTTGTTGTTTAATGTCGGTTTTCTCTTATCCGCTTTTCCCATATTCAAGGGGCCAGAGAAAGCGTGATGGTATAATGGTGTCAGCAGTTCCTTTGATATATGACGCACGAGACCGATCACACTCTGGTGAACGTATACTAGGCGAGCACAAGTGTATGTTTGAAGTTTACCACATTGCCAGAATGCGAAGTAACAAGAAAGAATTCTGCCCATTTGAAAGCTGCAAAAGTTACAGGCGATATGTAAATGTTGAGGCTCATATACGAGCAAAGCACCAGGGTGAATTATTACCACAATCGTACACAAAGACGGCTGGGAAAAAAGAATCGCAGATTACAGCTCTGTAGACAATGGCAATGTTACGATTTTCTGTGGAAACGCACCGAGCCAATATTGTATTTAGGTGCCTCGTCTATCAAATCTTCAAACTCCGTCGTCAGCGATAGTGTCCTGTTCCGGGACATGACGTAGATATCTGTCCAATGGATATACAGAACAGTGCAGAGCTTCAAGAAGGTAAATCAATACTATATTTAATAGAAAATGATGTCAACGTAAATTTAGCATCAATGGGAAGAGAACCTAGAATATACGGTTATGTCAAAGAGAACAGAAATGGAAGTAGCCTGAGTGAACTGGAATTCAAGCTTGTGCAGTTCTCTTACGACGCAGAGCTATCTAAATTACAGTATAGCCAGTATATACTTTTATTATCCAATGCAATTTAAGCCATTAGATACCTATTGTAGGATTGTATCTATCATTAATGTAGCGTCAAATATGGCTTATAATAGAGGGAAAAGAAGTCTGCCAGACGAAGATGCTGTAAGCGTAAAAACTCTGGATGCATTAAATGCACGAGTGAAAAGCGATGCTGCCCCTGGACAGGAGATGGTAATTATATGGTGCATACTGACTTAAACCGTAAAAACCTTAATTTGTCAAAATTCATGCGTTTAAATCCCGACAATGTTACGTCACCATAATTTCAGTGAAGGTATAGGTGTTTTGGCTGGAGCAGATCTAAGGAAGGGAATTACTTCGGACAAAAACGTTTTGCTCTCGGACAAAAACATTTTTTAGGTACCGCTAAATAGTTTGATTCTCAGTTAGCATATACTAAATTCACCAACACTCTCGGACAAAAACATTATCTTGTGTACAAACTTTTTGCATTAGGTACATACCTTTTATATCGGACAAAAGCGCTCGTTCTGGAAACCACCTTCTTTTTAAAAAGGTAGAAAGGGAAACCAGCATCAACTGCCCAATTTTTCCATATTAATATTATCGATAAAGCACTACAGACTTGTAAGGAGACAAGAAACATTAGAATTTATCATTCAAGTGTAGTTGAGCACCTTTTATTCCTATTTAATTATCAGTTACCTTCACTTGAATATGATCAAACACATCCATTCAATTACTAACAAGCTATTTTTATATATAATTAATGCATATTCGAACACACAAAGACTCGGTTTATGTATATTCAAATAGACGAAGACACTGTTTATGTGTGTCCGAATAGACAAAAATACGGTTAATGTGCCTTCAAATAGGCACTACCAGTACATGGCTATAAAACAAATATACAATTTTGCCATCAAATGTCAATGTATAGAACTTGTGCTAACGTAGCAAAATATTACTTGAATACTCACTTCTCTCGGGCAAAAACTTGCCCGAGTCAATTCTCATCTTAATTGCGTTAGTACACGCATTCATAGTGCATATATCGTAAGATGTTACTTGAAAGTATCAGTAGGATATTGGAACCGTTGATATAAGAGTCATGTGAAGTCTAAAAAAAATTACATGTGCATATTTATTAGATAACCACTGGGTTATCAATGTTGCTTGTCTTTTCAGGTTTTTTAAACGAGAGATGTCGGTTCCAAAACGTTCTGATCTTGTTATCCAAGTTAAGCCTTGAACACACCTCTTTGTGCTTGTAATATATCGGTGGCCATACCATCTTCCGACTACGTTTCATTACGACTGTGGCCCAATGATTTCCACGAACGAAGTGCATGACAAGCGGATACGGAGGCGACTTTTCATCGGCCGGACCTTCATATGGAAGGTACAAAATGGGTGGATGTATATCCACTACTTTTTCACCTTCCTCTGAAACGACGGTACGTTTTCCAGCATCAGAGAACACTGCAATTGGCACTCTGAACGTGTCGCAGGCCAACTGGACGCATATGCCAGAGTCAAACCAGTATTCATATGCACATCCTGAGCTGGGCGTGTCATCGGATGACTTTTCGAAATCATGGCCATATTCGACTATTTTACGTAGTTCATCTACAGGATAGTTGAAGTAATCTCTGTAGATGTGTGCGTTATCATCGAGCTGTTTCAACATCGCTTTTTTAATGGCAGGGAACTCATCCTCGTCACCTTTCAATAGTAATGCCAATACGCGAAATCCGCAGTATCCATCCCCTCGTACGTCTATCGTGTTGATATAGTTCTCGCTAGGGATATTCTCATCAACAGTAAAATCGGCAGCGCCTGCCGCATTTTTAGTTTGCTGGCACGGATTTTCTGGGCAGGATCTGAGAAATAATGGGTTTATTTCTACATAATTGCATTGCTTCTACTGTACCTTTTTGCAGGAGTGGTGCGGCTATCGATCTCAATGCTTTTTCATTTCTTTGGCAAGACGAATACTGTGCTATCGATTTTTTCAGCCTTCTTGTTTTTTTGCTTCCGCAATCTCAAAGCCGGAAGGTAACCGACTGCCTAAGGCACCCTTCGGTCTTCCTTTTGTTACCACATGCGACGGAAGATTTATCTTGGTTTCAGGAGTTTGGTTCAACTCCTTCAGCACTGGTTCGATCTTCTTCAACATGTTTAACAACTGTTGATCGTTCTCGGCGTTGTTGAATTGCTCTTCGAGAAGATACAGCACCTCAGTGCACCTTTCCCTCAAGGAGCTAACAGGCTTAGCATCTTCTGGCTGCTTATCAGCATTGTCATACGTTTCTACGTTGCAAAGTTAACCAACTTAGTAAAATGACACTACCGATACTCACTTTCAGGACGCAGATGCCATCTTTCAGAGATAAGATCAATGCCTAATGGACCGACAAGAGGGACGGTATGTCTACATGGCAACTGATAATGTATCTTCGCTTTACAGTCGCAATCGTCTGAAGGCACTATTTTGTACTTTTGTGCAATATGCAGCTCATTTTTTATCATATTGATTGCAAAATGACTGATGCGTCCAAGTAAAAATCTCAGTTGATCTTTAGCTTGAAATGGGAGAGTAGGCGTTCGAAAAATTTCCTGGTTAATTTGATGTAATTCTTCTTCTGCCTAGATTTCAGGTATGTTAGCGATGTGGGCTTTAACAGATACTGAAAAAATATACCTGTTTCCTGAGCCAAATGTCGAGAGAATTGAATTGTTTTAGGAGAATTCCAGGCGTTTCTAGAGCATTCTTAATTGCTCGGTGCGTTCCTTCCATGCGTTGCGTGGTACGAGCCCTAAGATGAAGATGTGTTTCCGTATGCTGACCAGTCCATCTCTCTTGGTATTGTAGAAGTCTATTATATAAACTCTATTTGTATACTGATATACGATATATGGATCCATACCTATTCAACTCCTTTTTTTGTTTGTTTTGTCAACTAAGTCACGATAGCTGTTCACCGCGTCAGAGAAACCCTTTTCATTATTTCTCCAAATCATTCCTTTCACAGCATCCAAGAAATTTTGTTCGTCCTCACTTTTGCTGGCAAAACATCCTTGTGCGTGTTTGATGAAATTTTTTTCGATGTGCTATGCGCATAGGGTATGGGTGCTGGTGGGAAATACCTCCTTCAAGGCTGCTGTGAGCGCTTTGTCGTCATCTGTGACAATTAAGCCTGGCTGCTTATCGGTAAAGATACATGAACGAAGCTCTTTCAACATCCATTCATAAGACACAGTCTGTTCATTGGTCATTAAGCATTGAGCGACCAAAAAGTTTCGCAGACTGACTCTGCCAACATTACTAATACCCACTATGTTGACTAATGGCATCTTATGCATGTTGGTCTTGTATGTCGCGTCAATTATGACGACTTCTGAAAAACGTAATGCTTTCTTTACGACGTCAGATTGAAATACAAACATAGACTTCAGCCCGTTATTCTCATCCAGATCGTATCGAATTTCGTATGCACGATCCCGCAAAAAATCCAGTACATCTGTGGTAGGACTTCCTCTTGTGACTTTGAACATCTTCCCACGAAAGTTATATATGTCTTTCATGCTCATTGAAGGTGTTCCATCATTGCAACGTATCTCATTATATATCTGGGATGGCTTAATCCCATTCCGAGTCATAGATCTGACACGGATTTCCGTTGCAACTTCTGGTGTTCGATGCTGGTAGTATATAATAAGATCTGCGCTAAAACCACGCGTATGATCCTCGTCGTCGTTAACTTTTCTAACCAAAAATTTCTTTTCATGTTTGGCGCTAACTGATGCATACATTTTCCAGGGATATCCGGAGCGCACCAATTTTCTGTGTACTTTGCGCTCTTCATCCGTCATACTACGTGTATTTTGGTACTCTCCACCGTGAATACACTTAATATATATGTGGTGCCCGGGTGTGCTTGAAGCAGTTGTCACCGCAAAACCGTGCTTTTTTGTTAGCGTTTGCGCAGCAGCAAGAACGTCAAGATGAGTGTCGAAAACTTGTCCAATGAGGGATTTCATGAGGAGGAATGAATGAAGAAAACAAAAATTGACGGGAGTTTATTACAGCTCTTAAACTTTACGTCACAACTATGGTTCTCAAAAAAGGTACAGGTGTAAACTTTTTGTCCGATATAAACGCTCTGTACCTAATGCAAAAGGTTTGTACATAAGGTAATGTTTTTGTCCGAAGTAATTCCCAAAAAAAAATCTTATACAGCTCTTTCGTCGAATAGTAGAGATTTCAAGAGAAATTTCGATGTTTTATGAGATTCAAAATCCCTTCGCGTGACTACAGTGTATGTCGAAAGCAAATTTCTTGTATACAAAGGTCTAAAATACTTCCAACATGATTTATGTCGCTTAGCCTCAAGTTTAGACTTATGACTGGTTTAAAACTCCATACAAACCAAGAAACATACTGCTGTGAATTGTTAAAGTTTTCCATCTTTGGGATGCCTTGACAAGATGAGAAGGGGTGCTACCACGAAAAGGAAAGTAAAAGCAAAAAGCAATAGATCGGCAAGTCAAAGGCGAAAGAAGAAACGGAAAAAGCGAAAAGAGGGCAAGCAGAAGAAATTCTCAGAAAAGCAAGGGTCACAGAAGGGACCATAACTCGAGTAAATTTGGTTCTATTCGTGCGACATAAAAGCTTATAGATAATTAGATGGTACCCATTGTGAGACAACTGTTTGAGCAGGGTTGTGTGGTCGTATGTGGGGTCGACCCAGGGATCCGAACAACCACAGTGACAAGCAGCACAAGTTATCAGTACATGATGGAGCGAGTCCAGGGGTTCTGTAATGAAGAAAGAAGTGAACACCGCCAAGATGCTTACGTAACATGGAAACTCCAAGCACCGACGGTCAACCATTCTATGCATCCGAATCAGCATCGTATTCGAAGGTTACCTATGTAGCAAAAAGGAAAAGAAGGAGAGGTTCAAGAAGTCCGACAGATCGAGCGAGAGAGACGCACTCGCGAAATAGGTACTTCTACGACGTACCAACCACTCGCTGATCTCGAGCAAGAGCATTTTCCGGAGGATTTGACCGTTCATTTTTACGGGAGCTGGCAACCATACAATTCCACAGTCAAGGAACACGCCCGTAGGGGAACCAAACGGCTTCGGAGGGAACAAAGAAAAAAAAGGAGCCGTAGCCATGGTCAATAAGTTCAACACATGTCAAACATGCCATTGGTGCTTGAAACCATTACAACTGCACAAGTATCGCACAGACAGTGGACGAGTTCGGAGGTCAGCAGGATCAGTCTGCTGCGTCGATCCTAGCTGCACGAGTTTTATAAATGGCTGCAATACAATGAACAGGACGTGAATGAGTCAAGAAACATTGCCTTAAAGGGATTCTGCATGGTTTTATCTGTGGACGGTAATACCCTCCCGGCGTTCAGCCCCCAGGATCCGAGCACCTGGCAGCTCGGTCCCCGTTTTGCTCGTCAACCAACCTCGGTTCGACTCGTGCATAGCCTGTGAAAGGCAATTACCGAGTAAGTATATTCATAAGATCGCGTGTCGGATATTCAATTTTGGTGTAGACACCTCCGTTCGACCTTGTACACCCGTGATCAACTGTGTCATTCACCTGTTAACAGCCCATCAGAACCTAATGCTCCCTGAACCAAATCTCTCGTCCCGTAGGCAGTCCGAAAGAAAGCTCTGGCGTTCCACTTCAAGCATAGGATAAAAAAAAAAGGTCTGTGAACCTTCTCGAACGCAGGATAAGGTTGGAAGTCAGCGTCAGGTTACCCGGAGATGTTCCCACGTGATCGCTCGTTCCAGAAGCGCAGTTAATCCTGGTGAACCGGCAAAGACTGATTGATATGTAGAAAGAAAAAAATGTTGCGAATCTATCATAATTAACCCACAATTGGGTAACAGGGCGAGTCTCCCTAGAAAAGGTGTTGTAGTCTAGTTTCGAATAAATCAGAAAAGATCGTAACACAAACAGTAGCCAATGCTGTCAAACTCGACTGCGCCTCTTTTGTTGATAAAGTCCAAAGATTCCGATCTTTGAACAGCAAGTTTCTTCGTATTTGTTTTTTGCTACTTAGCAACAACGTCGTCATGGAATCTCTATTACCAGAGCTTTCACGATATTGGGCAAATAACAACCCTTCTACCTGGAGTCTTCTGAACTTCGACATGGCGTTAGTTCAAGAGATACCAGATATATCCAAAGATCAGGCTCACCAACGCTTTAAACAAGACACAACAGCATTGGAGTTACGATGCACCAAGAATCAAGAATTGCTCTTGGTAGTCGAGCGCCTGCAGAAACAATTCAAGGTATGATAGTGCAAAATATTCTTAGGAAAGTAAATTACTAAGAACCATGAATCAGAAACGTCATACAAATAAGACTATAAACGAATTTTGGTCGCAAAAGAAAGGTGAAGCAACATCACAGGCCATTAATGCAAGAATCCGCGACGTATGTGTCCCCAGTTTGTACAATAAAAAACTGAGGAAACGATCACTTACTTGCATATCATAGAGGGGCTTGCAAAACGCTATAAAAGAGACCTTACAAGCTACGCTCGAAAAATGTGCCGAAGCCCAGCGGACGACAAACACGGTAGGAAAGGTGAAGATTTCTTTTTTCGTCCTACGGCAGATCTATCCTTACGATCGTCTTATATTTTTTAGCGTTCGAATGATAAGAAAAAGTTGTCTCGCAAATCAAGCAAAAAAAGAAAGATGAATCCGTTTAAATACTGCGGACATCGAAGCAGTGACTTACATGATGATCATTCGCGGGTAGGGGTACAACGTATTAATCCATGCAATGAGAATTATCGCTAAGCAATGAATAGTGGATAGTTGATGGAGTAGATGTTTCGGGCGAATTAATGCAATTCCGAGAACAAGTCATGGTGAAGGTGGATCAACGGCAGGCAACGACTCCCCTTGAACGATTGTATATGAATTTGAACAAAACTCCTGTTATATATTAATCCTCCGTGTGGTCGGATGTATGTAGGGTCGCCAACTTCGTTTTTCATTTCTGTGAACGGTATGAAGAGTCGATATCACGCATTTTGGGCCGAGCTTTGCACAAGTCATTGTATGAACAACTGAAACCGCAACAAACTCTCGTATTGTCATCGTTCACTGCCACCTGGCTTTCCGATTTAGAAATGAGTCTCAGAGAAGCAAAAACCTCGTCCCATGTGAAGAAGGTTGGTGTCGAGCTGTTGAGCAAGGCCGCCGACAAGGACGAAAAGATGATGAACCTGGCTGATGTGGCGTACCGACTGTAAGTGTTTATATGCTTATTTTTCTTTCATAATTTCAAAATTCTGACCAATATGAAGCGCTCCCCGATTCTTAGCGTGGGAGAAGAAAAAAGTCGTTGAAGGCACATTTATTTCCAGTCATCTTTCTGATCTCCTTGACGTCATCTTTGGCGATCATGAACTCCTGACATGTGAATGGTAAATATCAGTTACATATCTGGTGGACGTTAGGGTTGGTGAAAGCGATGCTAATCGTTGGAGTACAGGACCAATAGGAATATGGCAAATATCAGTCTGGCTCTGCCGAAAAGTGAAAAGGATAATACAGCCAACGATGACAAGGGAGACCGAGTGCCACCCGATGATAACGACATGAGCCATTCGGATTTAATTCCGGACTACATCGCTTCAGTTACAGGGCGCTACGGTGAAACATTAAATGTTTTTTCGGTAGAAGTAAAAGCTCCAGGCCGGAATCAAGGTAGCGATGACTACTTCAAGCTGGCCGAGGAGATGAAACGCATGGTGACGGTGTTGACACGTCTCGGTGTGTCTGGAGCCAAAGTCTGTGGCCTACTTGTCGACGGTAAGTTCCTCAGTTAGAGGCTCGATGCTTTTTTTTCCTGGTAATTAACATGTTCAAAGGTTGGGACTGTACAGCATATACTATGTCCCTCCGTAATGAGGCCATTTATGCTTTCGTAGAGATTGGAAGGTTCCAACTTATTCAACAAAGAGACAAACTCTGTCTCTTGAAAAACGCCGTTGAAACACTAGAAACAATTAAGGTAAGCTTTCATTAAATATATCAGGAAGTTAGAGACAGTACTCGTTTACACTCTACCATGGTCGACCATTTTGGATACCGCTGCTCTGATTGAGGAGAGTGATCTGGAGCTAGTGCAGAGCTCTTTTGTCCGAGCTTCCTATATGCCTGGTCTTGAATAGCTTCACAAGCAACAACCACAACAATTATATGAATGTATATGCAACCCAAAAAGCAACAGCAACTTGTAAATAGTCTTCAAAAGCCAGCACATACAAATACCGTGAACAACAACAGCAATTATGAGGGTGATAAATCTAGTGCATTTTAGACGCTTATTACTTCTGTTTATTTCTGCCAGGGTGTTTGAAGTACACAGTGCGAAAGTGCTGAAGTTACTGATATGCATGACTTCAACCGTGACTTGAAAACTTCTAATAGGTGAAGTGAAGTAGAGAATTCGAGGCGTGACGACTTTTGGACTCTGCACGGCTTAGACGTGCAACCAAAAGTTCGTTACGCACCCATCTCACAAATTTGAATAATAAGAATATATCAGGGTAGCACACCAAAACACAAAAAAGTCGTGCTAGCCTCAATAAAGGATTGGAAGCGGGTTTTCCCAACAAAGCACCAGACCCACATAAGTCTGTGAAAGTGGTTGTGCACTAAGCATATCCTAAGTCACGCCTAAATCATATATCTCTGCCCAAATAAACTGGTTTCGTAAATATAAACAGTCCCCCACTTCATAGGCTATTAAAGAAGCTGAAACACCACTTAACATTTCTTTCAGCTAGCCAAATTAAGAATCATTATTGATTTGCGACGCATAAACCAATTTCTTTTACTACGGTCCATAGGTAAACGGACCTCCTTCTTAATCTCTTATATAATGAAGTGTTATAGATTATGATAATCTTATCAGAAACTCTCTTCGACGAGAGTTTACAGAATAATTCAGTCATAGTTATCTCTGCCAGTAAGAAATTTGTGGATTCAAACGCTATCTTTGCGTAAAGGATTCGTAAATGTAGATGTAATTGAATCATCCAGCTGCTCTTTTTATTCTTGGGTTTTGTTTGTTTGTTTGTTTGTTTGGACAGCAAAAAATTGGAATAGGTAGATGTTTATCACATACAGCGTTTTTCAATAACATGTTTCTAGCCGTATATAACATCTAAGGGAAAATAAAGTCATGAAAGGTTTTATATATCGAAGAAAGATGAGCATGAAACGTGGTTTTCACGTTTCTTTCCTTTAGAGAACGAGTACCGTTTGAAGTGATTGAAGCCGATATTCCCTGATAAGTACCTTTTTCATCAATTATTTTAAAGTTATTTTCGTTGTATCTATTTATATATCTATCTGGACTACAGTATGACATACAGGTTTCAGAAATCTATGATCAACTGGCAAATATTTATGGCTTTTGGCTGACTAGCATTTAGTTTACATTCCAAAAAAATGTTATGCATGATCTGGATCCTATCGTATCGTAGTCCACCCATATGTATCACCATATATAATACAGCACGATATTTAGGTAGACAACATATTCTTTTGACGATACTCTTAGGCTTGTTGTCACTTCCTGCTTTCTGCAAGTCATTCACGTACAGTTGAAAATATAAATATATTTAATGACGGTGAACACTGCGCTTTCCAGCATGTCCGCTTTCGTCCGATCCCTTAAGAATTGGGGATTTAAAAAAACCCCGTCACAGCAGCAAGGAAAAAAAGAAGACGAAGGTGAAACGTATCTAAAGAAAGTAGAGATGGAAGAAATAGAAGAAAAGGAAGAGGTAGAAATAGAAGAGAGACCAGGCAGATGAATTTGAGAATAAAAGTGGGTAAGGGGAGGTAGGGAGGCTATGGGGAGCATTGTGAGCATCGGAAATCCAGGTGAGGAACTCAGTAGTTCTTCCGACGGTGTACGTATAGGTGTTTTGTGGGTAGTATATCCTGTCGATTGTGTGGAGCAGTTGGTCCAGTATTGGCGTAGCCAGTATGTGGTATCCGTAGCTGGTATCCACATACAAACGTCAAACTCAATTACAATCGGTGTATCAAATTAATTTTACTTGAGAGATCATATAAAAGGGGACTTTCACCCGTTCTAATAAAGGATATACAGTAATGACGGATGGAAAACGGGCATTGCAGGCGCTGCTGACATGCTCATCATCAACGTGTGTCCTCATTCCACAAATGACATGGTCCAAAATCACCTTGCTACTCTGCGGATGCGCATATATTAGACTTGTAGACTTTGAATCTTATTTTTTATGGATGCAACTTGACTGAGAATGGCCTTTTTCAAAAACATTTTAACTCTTTCCAGCGACCTCTTCGAGGTGCATTCGTTTCCAACGAGCATTTGAGGATATTTATGAGTAAGCATAAGTAATAGCTGCATGCATCCTTTGTCCTTGGGCCGTGCAAGAACAGTGGTATGAATGGAATGGATAAGATCACGCAAAACAATAGCGTCGAGAGTCATCAAGGGTTGCAACTTAACGTAGATCATAGAACTTGCAGGATGGTATCATTCCATGGCCGTAGCTCTTTTCATGTCTCTCCTTGGTATGCATCAAGTCGAACTGAAAACTCAAGGGGATTGTTATTAACCTCGCCAAATGGCCATTTTTACCTCAATTTCAACAAAAATTATTTTTCAACAATTGAAGAAAACGAGGAGAATAGAAATATATCGAGATCTTTCGATTAACATTGGCTGACGGATTTCTTGTTTGTTCTATATTGGGGCGAAGTCTATTTATAAACCAGCCGGCAATACCGATGACATCAATGGTCCGGCAGTCCGAGAATTACAGTAGATCGGGTGCAGTATGGTCCCAAAGAAAAATGAACATTGTCGGCCCGGACCTTCCAGGAACCATAAGTTACACAACCCGTAGACTACCTTGAAACCTACTCTAAGTCTTTCTTAATGCATGAGATACTTGTTGTAAGCCCCTAAGATAATAGTTTTGCAGAAAGTATCGACGCGACTTTTAGGATAATCAGCAGGAGAATCGAACGAGTCTACAGCTAACAAAGAGGCTGGGATGATGGTTTATTAACGGCCGATCTACGCCACAAGTAACTTGAGATAGGCGCAGTAGTTTTTTGCGCCTGATCGCCTGAAAATCCACTTCGGATAGCAACGTTCGGGTCTTTAAGACTAGATCTTAACATGACCTACGAGTAATCTGGGATAGCGAAAGCTTATGAAAGGGAGATTGGTTAAAACCAAACACACTTGTTTTAATATTTATTACCGTCACCTAGCTGATTGGTCTACTTTCGATAGAATTATGTAAGTATGCCAGATAAATGCCCGGAGACTCCATTAATACACTGTGGCTGTCTTGTTCTTATTAAAAGAACACCGTAACGTCCGAACCGGACGTACCAATCAGAAGTAATTCTGATATATGATACTTTGCCCGAGTTTCTCTCAATGTTTGAATGGTTAACATAGTACTTGAAGGACTCGGTTGTTTATCTGTAGCAAGTAGAGCGTATATGATGCTAGTGCAAAAAAAAAAAAATCCATATCCGACAAACTAGCTTTCGTTGTTGGTCTGGCATATATATATTGATATATTGAGGAGAACGCTCACATACCATATCCTTTTTTTTTCTATATGTGTGTGATGACTAAGATATTTTAGGAGTAGCGTTTCTAGCGCTTAACAGCATCGCAGTGTGCTTGCCGATGAATGATTCTACGTCAAGTTCTCGAGCCTTGCTGTAAATCGTCGGAACACTGTCTATGGCACTACAAAGACATTTTTCTTCAGGGACCATATTTTTCATCCTTGGAACCAGTAATGCGTGTTAATATCGTTGATGATGGAGACACTTAAGCGGATTTTGAAAAAAATATATAGATTTAAACTTCCAGGCGTGGTTAGAAGAATAAGATGTTCCATAGACCATTGTTAATGACTAGAAATAGAATTTATTTGATCCTAAATCAGCTTCTTTGGAGTACTAGGAATATCAATCTTTTTTTTCCTGGGGGAGCTAGCCCTTTGGTTCCGTAGTGGTTAAAAAAAAAAAGCACATTGTGTCGTGATAAGCAAAAAAAAAAAGAAAAGAAAAGATTACCCCTGGGTGCGCTACTGATAGAAGAGGTGTCTGATGGCTATCCAACGTTACCACAGATTTGGTTGTCCGACTCAGGGGTAATTTTTTATCATTAGGTGAAGTCCTTCGAAGAAAGTCTTGCGTTGGTTGCCTTGTAGAAGGTCAATGTCATGTAATTAATAGACAGGGTGTCATAAATATAATAATATTTTATTATCAATACTGTCTTTGATGATATGCATATTTTTTATCTGTTGGATCCTCCTTGGCGATCGATTCCGAGATAGCCGAGTCGACCAAGGTAGGGGATGACCCGCCCCTATCCCCTGTCCCATAGATCCATTCTGGATTTGACGCCAAACGGTCCATTGAAATTGGGTTTTCTTGTCGGGATTGGTACATTGTGCGTGCACAGAGCAGGGTTATCACATTGCACAAAGCCAGGATTTCTATGCTCAATGCAGCAAACATGACAAGGTATACAAATGATAGTTGTTTTTGTACGAAATGTGTCAGAGGGTCGTAGCAAGGTGGAGCTGAGTTGACAATTTCATCTGTACACTTGGCAGATGGAACGGGATTATCAAGAACGTGTGAAAAACCGCAACAATTAAACTGTAAGAAAACACGTTAAGAAAATAAACTGTTCATTGTTTTTTTTTTACCTTTGCTTCGGCGTAAGATCTATATTCTGTAGATGACTGGGCCCACACAGTACTCAGCCAGGTTTGGGTGTGGGCGGCCTGATCATATACAATGACGGCAATGGAAATTTGGTAGACAAAGGCAATCAGGACGATAATAGTATAAACTACATGAATAGATTGTCGCTGGGGTAAGAATGCGCCAAGGATTCCGATTGTTGCTGTTAACAACAAAATCACGCCCAAAATGCTTAACACTACAGAGAAAAAAAAGAAAAAATTGAATGATCTGGCCACATTTAGGTGAATATATATCGAATGAAGTTTTTTACTTTTGAGTACGTTGATTGGTAGTAGAATGGAACCGTCAATGTAATTGTGGCTTCCCATCATGCCAAAGGTCGTTAATCCACAGCCGAAAAACGCATAGAGTAGGTTCGTAATGATGAGGTAACATCTACTCAGTCTATAATTATATCAAAAGATCATGTGTGTGAGTGATCTTTTTTTTTCTGTTTGTTTGTTAATTTACATCTATAAAATAATTCTTTTTTAGGTGAAGCACCTTTTTCAATACCTTTGACAACACGCCATTTGAAAGGAAAGGAAAAAAAAAAAGAAAAGAAAAGAAAAGAAAAGAAAAGAAAAGAAAAGGAAGGTAACAAAAAACTAAAAACAAAGAAAAAGGTGGAGAGAAAAAAGAAGAAGAAAAAGAAAAAGGGGTGTGTATTGGATGTTCTATCAAAGTAGATGAAGTCTCCATTAAGTTTGACAGACCTTTGTCATACAAAGTTAGGGGAAAAGTTTCCTTTTTTAAGCACTCCTTAAGGAGGCTAGCATTTCTTCTCCAGTAGCTACAAGCACTTTAAGGTTGTCGCCGGGTAAAAAGTTGCTTGAGGGAATATACTGCAGATTATATATGGCGTATCAAACAATAAAATGGACTGATGATTTTCTATGATTTTAAATTGTAACAGCTAGATTGAATACATGACAATGTAAAATGCGTCTCTAATAAATGGCGCCGAGAGTTTTTGCTAACTGCCATGTGTTGGAATGGTACGTTTTGCCGCCCAGAATATCTTGGATCCAAAGTACTATGTAGCTTATAAATCTGCGCAGAAAAGTATATATGATTGACTTGTGTTTCGTTTGTTACGGAGGGAACGTAGAGTAACCGTCGCAGGAACCTAAGCAAAGAATACATTTACAAAAAGCATACCAACCTTCCTTAATCCGATGCACTTATCGTTGCTTGCAAAGTTGATAAATGCGGTTCCTTACCGTCCTTCCCCAAAATGGGAAAGTTTTTTCTTACTGAAGGTCGTGAACCTCCGTTACCAAGTTCAATGGCTATAGGCTGTTCGACTTCTTGCTTTTACCCTAGCTGCTTTCTTTCTTTCTTATTTTTACAGAGATACACTTTTCGCCTTCTTACTTCCCGCACAGCAAGATATCTCATTGTATTTTTCGGGTGTACGAAGGCGTGATGGTACAGGACAATCCAGGTAAATAGCACTCTGACATCCATTGTACTTGGTGTGCCGAGAAGACTCTTTCATAACGATACCAGAAGCAGCCGATGCTGATACGTAGATACTATTGTTCAACTGGTCCAATACCCCACTCGTATGAAGTTTTCATTTCATCTGGTATTCATGCGCCAACAACCGTAAATGGCAAACTCTTAAACACAACCTTCCCAGTACCAACAATAATGTCATATGGCATCTTACACACACTAGTTGCGTAGGTGGCGTCAGTGTTCGTCCTCTCACGCTTTTTTGATACTCTCTGTCTATGGCAGAGAAAAAGTGACTGTACTTGTTGAGGAGAATGCGTTGATTTCTCCTTTTATGCAACTGAGCCATCGTTTTGATTAAACAACCAGGACCACGTCTTTCCGAAGAACGATAAATTGGCCAACCACTGTGCAAAGGGCTTCACTAGCTACCTTTGGTTTATTCTGTCCTAGATCATGTGGACCATTCCATTTTGACCATCGTTTAATTTGCGATGCTGATGGAACACATCAGCTGTCGTTACTACTTTGTGGTTATGCCGATCCACAACATCCATTATTATCCAAGTGCCATTCACGCAGACGGCCTTAATCATAAACATGTACTGAGTACGAAGAGTATCTCTGTTAAGTTTGCGTGCATTAGAAGCTAGATTACAATCGTTGCAAATAAATCCTCCACAGCAACGTTGCAACCGCAGACGATTCTTCTTGCTGGAACGTATCGCTACTGAAAATGCTTGACTGCGATGTAGTTCCTGAGGTTTAGGCTTAAGCGCTTTACGAGAAGAATCGATTTTATTCAATAATAATAGCATTCGTTGAAAATTTAGTTCGTTAGAAGTGGATTGTGATGCGCAGAAAGACTCTTAAGGAGTAAGGATGCATACTTCAAGTCGCTTTCGTTGGTGTGTCCGAAGGAAAATTCAGGCACACAAGACAGGTTTTTGCACGCGTTCAGTCCCGATCGAACCGCTCGAACCGCTCGACCCATAATACAGTCACAGGTATCCATCATCAGCTTTCTTTTGTCCACGTAACTTGTGGGGACTTGAGGCGCACTATAGATAAAGTAAGCAACAAACAGCATATTGCAAATTTGATAAAATGTACCCTTAACCGGTAACTCGCGGTATTAAAACAACCAGTATAGAATTGACTGGGGTAAACTTTTCGATATATGAATGACTTGTGAAGTACGAGTGATTGATAACGAACCTAAGAAAAGAACCAGGATGTTAGTGAAGGCCCAGATTAATAATGAGAACTGCTTGCCTTAAGTATCAAACCGTGTTGTTTACGGTGATACATGCACTTTCGCGCACATGGACCATAGGAAAGCAGGCAAAAAGTCATATCGACTTTTCCAGAATCCAAGCTAATTTCAACCAACCAAAATCAGTGATGATTTGCCAATGAAACATAGCTTTCTGGAGCCTTCAAATGCCATCCTGTGATCCGAATCGTTGTCTAAAGAAATGTAATGAAATATACTGATGTATGATAAGAAACAAAGATGTACTTATCGGAAAACGCTCTTTTAGATTATTCCATAGGATATGCATCTACAAAGATATGAGAAGTAAAAAGCATAACTTTTTCATAGTTTTACCTGCCCGTAGATGTTACATATGGCTATGGAAGATGTTACCAGAGACTTCATAGGTGATAATTATTTATCCGTATAAAACAGTAGCCATTACAGGAGGAATGCAGAAGAACAAGACCTCTCTGTCCTCATGCTTGCACACTTCTTAACAATAAACAACACATTAATTTGTATCGCTTTCTTACAAAGAGCAGATACATATCTCTGAGGAGATGATGGGATAATGGGAGATGAGAAGGAAAAAATTGCGCGAAATGCTCACTTTCACTACGGGAAATTATCTCAACTGTCCTAAAATCTTTGAAGTTTCTATATAAAATCTTGGATTAATCTTGAAACAATCTTACAAAAGGGAGAAAATTCAAGATTTTTCCAAGATCTTTTCCTGTAGTGTTTTGTTGTCAGAAAAATTTTTTTTTTCAGTTTTGAGACAGATATGACAAAATAGCAATACGAGTAAATCCTGATTACGTCGAATGCTCATGCATATTTTATATAATGCACTTACTTCAAGACGGTAGAGAAGTGATACATATAGAAGATAGATAGGTACGACATAGATCTTTGAGGACAGGCTATAATGGTTGTTTGCACTTTGCATTTTACTTTTTCACAGTTTACTTCACATAATCCAAATATATTTAGGCCAGCATAGAATTAAAAAAAAATAGAAGGATACATGTGGAACGCAGCGATCTCGAAAAGTTTTCTGGGTTGTCCAAGGAGTATCACGTCTTTTTTGGGTGTCCAAGAGGGTGTCCGAAGTACAGTAAATCCCGTCTCAAAATTGAGGACTGTTGGTGCTTAGCCACCTTAAAATTTGCTCTACTTTTTTTTTTCATACACTCACACCTCGGGTAACCTTGTTCTTCACTGGAGAAGGCCCAATTCAACGCTAATCGAAACACCCACCATGGTCAGCACCACACCTTGCACTGCCGAAAAGCCCGAGGCTGTTGTTGTCGAGCAACATGACGATACCACCAAAAAAGACTCTGAAAAACCAGTAACCGTACCTGCGCCTGCCCCTCCTGTCAATGTCTGGGAGGTGCGCAAGTCAACGGTGACAGAAAATGGAAAAGCCTCGGAATCCACCCCACTCGCAGCTGCAGCTTCCGGTAAAAATTTAAAGAAGAGACAGGGGTGAATAAGTTTTTTTTTGCTCATTATTCTTTCACTATTGTCAGAAGCATGGCCTGCTCCTCAAGAAACCCTGGAAGCAGAAGAATCTGTAGAACAAAAGAAGGAAAAGCTGTCTTTGCCTAAGGGTAATGTATTTTGTTGTTGTCCAATGATAGGGCTGTATGTACTGACAACTTTCTGCTTAAAGGCAGAGGTCAGTGGAAGCCTTATACCCCGACTATCACACATTCGACCCCCACCCCCACAGGCCGTTCACGCAGTACCCGTGGCGGCCGTTCCTCCATTGGCAAGGATAGAAAGGCACGTCGTGGAAGCCAACCATCCCTGACAAAGAAGGACAAAGAGGAAGGAACCAAGGCTGATGTGCCTGCCGGTGAATGTAAAACTAACGACGCCCAGGAAGCCGAAGCGGCTGCGATCCGATTCTCCCGTTCTTCTTTCCGCGGCCGTGGCCGTGGTCGTGGTCGTGGTGGTTTCCGTCGTCACGAATTTGGTTTCCCCGCCCGTTCAAGACCGATGTATGTCAACGTCGACGCCGAAACTCTCAAGATGTACATCTTGCAGCAAATGTACGTTGTCAAATGGGTCTTTTTTTTTTTCTAGACTCCGTCGCTAATACTTCTTGTCCAGTGAGTACTACTTCAGCATCGACAATCTTTGCAAAGATCTGTTTTTGCGTGGTCAAATGGATGCACAGGGTTATGTAGACCTCAAGGTGCTTGCCAACTTCAACCGTGTCAAGGGATTGACTACCGATGTCAACTTGATTGTCGAGGCACTGCAACAGAGCGAATTGCTGGAGACCAGCAACGGCAAGATCCGCAGAAAGGAGGGATGGCAACCCTGGGTCCTTCCCGCCGTAGCAAGCCAAGAAACCACGCGTGAAGTCCCCAAACCTGCAAATGCTGTTTCTCATCCAACCCTTGCCTCCTTGGCCGGTAGCGGACCTTCTATTGTTCAGTCCAAGAAGCCCCCGATGCCTGTGCTGAACGGCGCTGAACGCCGCAAGTCGCATGTGAAGGAAATGGAGAAGGAAGAGGATGATCTGTTTGATTTTGAAGATGACTGGGTGGATGGCAGCCGTGCGAACACTGTGAAGAAGTACTATTTGTCTGACGATGACTCTGAGTTTGATGATGAGGATGATCTGGAAATGGATGATGATACTGTTGCACGAATTATGATTGTTACTCAACGCAAACGTGACAAGACACATACTTCTTTCGATCGTGCAAAGATGAACGACGAAATTTCGGAAATGATCAACGAAGGTCTTTTCGAATATGAAAGTGGTATGCGCGAGTACAAGACAAGTAACGTCAAGGTTGGCACAATTGACTCCGAGCAGTTTGCACAACTTAGCGCCAGCGCTAAGCGTGAGAGCGAAGTGCCCAAGCCTAGCAACAAGGCCAAACCGTAAGTTATTCGTTTATAGAAATAAGGTAGCAGCGGATGTCGGCTAAACTTTATTGGACCTTAGCATCAAGACCTCCAAGAAGGCTCCCCGATTCTACCCTGTCCGTCCCGAGTCGCTTCCTAGCAGTGCCTTCTACGGATCTACACCACGATCAGGCAGCAAAAAGGATCATGACCACGGTCATGTTGGTTGGGTTCTCAGTGATCAGCCCTATCATTACAACCCTGCGGATCTGTTGTCTACAAGCTTGGGTAAATCGCCTGCAATGGCCGATTTGCTGTCGACTTCGGTGGACATGGCCCACTCTTTCCCCAACTTCCAGCACCCCAGTCATGAACTCCTTCGTGAGAACGGCTTTGTGCAGCACAAATACTTCAAGTATCACGCCAAGGCGCTCAAGGAGCGTAAACAATTGGGTGTTGGTCAGTCGCAGGAAATGAACACATTGTTCCGATTCTGGTCCCACTTTTTGCGTGATCATTTCAACAAGCGCATGTACAACGAATTCAAGAAATTGGCTGTGGAAGATGCGAACCAAAACTATCGATATGGTCTAGAATGTCTCTTCCGTCTCTATTCGTACGGTCTTGAGAAGCGCTTCCGTAATGAAGTGTTTGAAGATTTCCAGGAGTTGACCTTGTCTGATTACGATAACGGACATCTCTATGGTCTTGAGAAATTCTGGGCCTATCTCTACTATCGCAAGGATAAGAAGAAGAGAGAGGTTAACGAACGTTTGTCTGGTCTTTTAGAAAAATACAAGTCGGTTAAGGACTTTAGAAATGCTGAAGCACCAGAAAAGGAAGAAGGTGAATGCTACAAGGTCCCCCATAATGGCGTAAGTTTAAAACAACAAAGGGCAAACAAATAATTTAACAGTTACCATAGAAGCAGAGAGGAAGTGTTAGCGGCCCATCCGGTGCTGCCGCTGCCGCAGCTGTCCCTGCCGTTGTCAACGCTTAAACGATCTTAGCATTCTTCCTTGTCCAAAAGAAAAAGAAAAAAAACCCAGAAAAAAAATTTTTACGCGATTCTATAGACGAAAACCCTATCTTCTTTCCTCTTTCACACCTTTTTTTTTTTTTTTTTTTTTCCTTAAACTGTTCCAAAAAAACATATTATTGCTTTGTACTTTTTTTTCTTTTTGATAAATTCACGAAAAGTCTTTTTTACAGGCTTGTCAAAAACACATACCTATTTTTTCAGTGCTGCTTTCCATAATGAGGTTTGACATTCATTAGCTCCCTTACTGCGTAAACTGTTGCACAAACATCGGAGATCATGAACAATAAGCTTGTGTATTCTGCACCGCCGACTATAAAACGCAGTAACATCTCATCGTTATCACTACTATCTAAGTGATATCGCTTATTATTGTACTTGCCAACATGTTGTCCTTACCTTTATTTTTTTTTTGTCAATGTGCCATTTAAAGAATAACTATAATATCTTCGTGTATGCAAGTTCATAAACAAAAGCAAGTTCTTTGTGAAACCTAGATCCTTTACTTTCAACTTCTTTATATAAGATAATCAATCGGCCAGAGTTCCTTGCTATAGTGAGTCTGCATTGTTACACAACACTAGCTGGTCATATGTCTGTGCAATTTTGAATCCGATACTGAAGCCATCAATGTCTCAGTTCCGCTGTGAAAGTTATTGTTTCGTCATTACTATTTGTTTTGATATCGTGCCGAATGTTTCTCTTCTTTTCTGCGGCATTCAAAACGTAAAATATACTGTAGCTGAATCCGCTTTTCATGCCTTGAAATACCTACTATACTTATGATATGAAGAATATCGGATAGAGCGCTTTATTACGTGTGCATACAGGTAGATGACTAGCCATAACCAGCCCTATTTCGTCATTCATACTGCATTATCTCATTAACCAGCAAATGATATAGTATGTATGTTTCTGCGTGTTAGCTAAAATGGTTGAGATGAATACAAACGTAGCGTATCCTATTACCAACGCAAAATATAAGTTTTTTATTTGTGGTATATCATACTGGTATCAATTCACGTTGACAAACGGAACAAGCTTCCATTGACTTTTTTTTTTTTTAGAATTAACCCAAAGCGCAATTCTGCGCCTTGGTGAAATGTCTTGTATGTCAGCGATAAGTTTTAAAACCCTATCAAAACACGGGATATTCCACTCCGATCAGTTTCCCTGAGATTAATGCAATTATGACTTGGCGTACTGATGTATAAAATATACTATACCATTCAAGTGACAAAGCCGCTTCAGTGCAAACTCGTGTTTTAACATACGTGTAACGCTAGTTTTCGTCAACGTAGCCGCAAGCTTTTCTTTTAAATGCTGTTATCTGACCCATAAGAACTTGTCCGTGGAAGACTTTTTTTTTTGTAGTAGTAGTAATAGTTTACATTTGCTATGGTAACAATAGCTTTTCAGTTGTGTTGCGTATAAAAAAGCGTTGGGGTATTTTTTACAACCGAACGGTACATTTTTCATCCATCTAAGAGCACGTGAAAACCATCATCATCGAAACCGCTGCTGCAAAAGCTCCCCAATGACAACAGAAAGACAATGCTACTCAAAACATTAACATGATAACCGAGAGGTGGATTGCCGGGAATTGAGCCGAGTAGATCTTCATAAGTATAATAGAGTAGGTGGGTGAGTTCTTCAAACAGGATACTAAGTACCCGTCTTCAATTAAAAAAAGAAAATAACAAAGGTATTTCTTTCTATAATATCCGTACAACGCATCAGTAATCAGCCCGCAGGATGGTGTGATATGATAATTCTACGGATCTATGGTTGCATCTCTGAGTAGCCTGTCTGACTTGTACCGTCTCATGATCGCAGTTGCTGCAAACCAGGCTGGTTATATACTCATCAATGCACATAACAAGTGCCTTTGAGTCAAAATCTGACGAAATCCCTATGTATATACCGATGAACAATAAGCTATTCGTTCAGACCTATGCTTACTTTTGATAGGAATGGGGGGTCGTCCATGCATTGGACGTAGATCTGCGTCACCGAATGCTACGATAGTAGGCCTTGCGTCCTGTACTCTAAACACCCTGGTCCGCCACCGTTTCCTTTTTCGAACGCTTTTCCTGTCCTTGTGGATACATTGCGACGGCTACGCGATCATGATAGACGATATAGCAAAGTTTTGTGTCCTTACAATGTTTTCTGTCCCGTATTTTCCAACCACCTTGTCGGCAATGCAATGCAACACCATCTTATTTTAGAAAGGAGGACTCTATCCTTTCAACCCCTCCTATACAAGATTTTTACTGGTCCCACTAAAAGATTACATTGTTTCTAATTTTTCTGAACGTTTGAGGAGTGTGAATAACTGGTACCTGGTTGACTACAATATAAGACCAGGTGTGGTTGGGTACTGTATTAATAACGATGATCCTTTACTGTGAGTAGTTTCACTCTATCCTAGTGGAAATATAATACGTGATCTACCAGAGTGAATAGCATGGTGACGATATGTAATCAAAATCATCATCAGGAAGTTTTTGAAAACGGCATTGCAAATGGTCATGAGTATCACTTTGGCGATAGCCTTGTGTCAACCTTTCTAATATGGCATCCTTTACCTGCTTTGAGCTTGCAAGATATCGAATATCATCTAGGGATCCGATAGTATGGCAATGCTTTCCATTGACGGCTATCTTAACTACAGAAGGATCCTCACAATAACAGCTAATAGCACAACTAATCTGAACGCACTTGCTTTATACCTGCCCGGTGACATAAGTACACACGAGACCAAAAAGTACTCTAATGAGTCGCTGCACTTTGCCGGGCGTTCACTATCATTTTCTACAGCTTCTGTAATGGCACCACATTGCCTGGGCTTGCTGTAATACCCGAGTAACTCCATACGTCTCAGGACATTCCTTGATGAACTATTTCCAATTGAGGCTCGTGTCATCAACATTTCCATCATGGAAAGAATATACGGGGATGGCATAAGTGTGTATTGGCAAACCACTTAGTTAAGCATTTTGAAGTAGAAGTTTTGATCAGACTTAGTTGATCACCAGTGTGGTACACTCAGGGCCCACTGCGCGGTTGCCCGTCGCAGATTGTCGAGGATTCAATGACGTCTAATGCATGTGACTTGCGAAAGTCCGCTAGGGATTTTGGGCATCGTTTTTGTTGAAAGTGAAAAAACCCTTTCAACTGGCGGGAACATTTTACGTACATCATGGCAACCAAGGCAGCATACAGACGATTGACCAAGGAGTACATGGAAATTCAGAAAAAGTACAAGGATCGCTGAAATGGAACTTGAACCTAATCCCCTCCCTTTTTTTTTTTGTTTTCCAGCCCGCCTCCTTTCATCCTTGCGAAACCATTGGAAAGCAACATCCTCGAATGGTATAAATACGACAGACAAGTCATTTCATAGTAAACCTCTTGCAATAGGCACTACGTTATTCGCGGACCTCCCGATACCCCTTATCATGGTGGAGAGTATTATGGACGATTAACGTTTCCGTCGGATTACCCTTATAAACCACCCGCTATTCGCATGACTACACCATCGGGGCGATTTCAACCTGATACTCGACTTTGCTTAACCATGAGCGACTTTCATCCCAGTCTATGGAATCCCAGTTGGTCCGTCGCTACTATTCTAAACGGCTTGCTGAGTTTCATGGTAATAGATAATGATGAGATTATCTTCTAAGCAACCTGCATAGACAACGGACGAGACAACGACTGGAAGCATCAAGACAACGGATTCCGAAAAACGTATGTACGCTGCCCGATCGCATAAGACGAATTTGAAGAATGCAAAATTTAGGGGTAAAAATCGATAATTACTCTTTGGGACCTTTCTTTTATCTGATGAATTCATTTTGATCAGATGTATTTCCGGAATTATGTACATTGGAACCTGCTCCTTTACCGAATATGCCAAATACAGAGACAGCGCCTGCATTGAATCGACGACGAGTACAACAGCCCGCACAACAACCAAGGCCCGTGGTGGCGGCGAAACCCCGTACAGAAGCAGTTGCTAATGAAAATCAGAATGCGTTGGCAAGGACGGTTAGCCAGTGGAGGCGGTGGTTACTGATCTTGGTGGTCTTCGTATATCTTGTGATGTCCAAACTGGCCGCACGATCATCTGCTGGTGGCGAAGGTGCATCGTGAAAGAAAGAACTATGATATTATGTGCCAAATAAATTTTTCTCCCGCTCCTCCCTCTTCTCTCTTTCTCTCTCTCTTTCTCTCTCTCTCTCTCTCTTTTTCTCCCTCTCTGACTTTGTAGCTATGCATTACCTCGCTTTGAAATGTTGGAAATGATAATAAATAAAACCCATGTAAAACAGCTCGGACGGTCAGTCGCGCTAGGGGAAAATGAGGAGCAGTAGGGGAAGCTGGGGGAAGTGAAGATGTAGGAGCATAGACATCGCCATGCGCGATGAAAACCGAATGCAATGGCGAAAAAGACTTGAGTGCTTGTCAACTAACCAGCGGAACATCACCATTACCTTGCCCCAAATCGAAGGAGCCTCCATGTGCACTCACTACATCAGCATGACTGGAGAACATTACGTACTGCTGCCGATTGCGTTGTTAGAAAGCGTACAGCAGAGGATTTTCTAATGCGGGTAGTGCTGCCATCCTGTTTTGGTGTATGCTATGCTGATCCTTTTCGGGGTATCTTCCGAGCCGTAGATCCATCCCAGGTGTACTCTTATTTTCGGACGGATCAGGCTTACACGCCATTAGTCATCCGTATTGACTGGTTCTACACACGTTGACTACGCATGCATATCAGGTGGGTATTTCGTCGTCAAACAGAGATGTTCACGTTCCCACCGGTCAGTGTGGTTTACTCGGACACAACTGCTTATGTAAACCTTCTGTGCCGATTGCTTGCTGTTTGCCTCATACGGCGGCCTGGCTTTCGCAAGTATCGCAAACATATGCATGTGTGTAGAACAATGCTAAACGTACAACTGTGTCCTGACGATGATACGTGTTTGTGATAAAGTTGGCTCACGTTTTCTCATACCGAGATGGAAGGGAGAGCGGTTTGACTGGTTGGAGCAGAAAGGCACGATAAATGTAAACATTTGACGCATGCATTTCTCGGGTTTGATCCATTCCGACGCGTATGATGTGTCTGCCATGCGATGCTCCAGGGCGATGGTAGATGCGTCTCGCTATGACTCTATCGTGATTCTGCGCCATTTACTTTGTTAGTTGATTGATCAAAGACAACTGCGAAACAACATGTGATGTGTTATCGTCATTGAAGAAGGACTTTATCCAACCGAAGGCACACCAGTGGATTGTTATGTTCTAATTGCACTATAAAAAAGTTCTTAAGTCAAACTAGTCTTGACAGACTTGCTTTTACTTATATGTTAACAAAATAGAATTGGTTAATACAATGGATGACAGTGATGTGTTGATTCCTCTAGGAACGTAGTGGATACCTTCACAAAATCAGCAGTGGGGTAAACAGCTATAAAACAGCCAGTATGTATTAAAAGAAAGAAAGATAGAGAACGGACGCAGGATTTTTCTCTTCATATAGCTTTGTAGATCATCTTTCTACGCAAAATCTTGCATACATTTATGCGGAACCTGTATGTGCAACAGATCATGAAAGGCATGGAAATCATCAGGTTGGTCAGTAATCAAGTCTCGCGATACGTAAAAATAGCGAACCGTTCATCTTTAAGCAGGAAGAAGGACGAGACCAACGAGAGACAGGCGAGTCTCCAGAAATTAACTGGTAGCGCCACAGGTTTTATCTGTCGTTGATCGTTCTCTGGACATCGTGGAAACCCCCGTAGTCCCTTTGTTGTTGTGTGTCGTCCTAAAAAGAAAAGTACGTAACTTTTCTTGATCTTCTCCTTTCACGTGCATGCATTTCTCTCACGTGGCTTCTTTGTTGTCCCTATACTAGTGTCTTTTTTTTTTTTGTTTACGCAAACTGTTAAAACGTGGTAAGGCTGTACGTTTGGCTATTTCCCGTTGTGTTCAGTCTTGTGGCTCCGTTGTACATATACAGGATGATATCGGTAAGCTAACTCCGATACTTTTACCCTTTTCAGTTGCTGTTAACAGTTGCCGCGTTATCTAAAGCATGCTACATCGCTTATGATCAATGTTGGCTCAACAAAAACTACTTTCCCCTGTACGAAGAGGAAGTTACTTTAACTTGTCATAATGATGCAATGGAAACACGCGCACACAGATATATGCATAAAAGAATGATGTGAAAGTTGTTTTTGGGATGCACCTTCCCCTCTACCTCTAGAACCCGTTGTCAAAAAGATTTTGCCAGATGCATTCTGCCGAAGACACAATGACGTTTTTTCCAGGTCGACAGCAAGTAGAATGATCCTGATGAAATACAACATGTCTGAATAAGAGCAACAAACATTATTAACAGCTGCAATGCACCAAAACTACTCTAAGACGATTTGCGGATGTATAAAAACAAGTTTCGTTCTGAGGGTTCCTTGATTGTACCAATGCATATGCGTAGCAGAAATATAGAAAAGTAGCTCCATCATCCACCCAATGCACGTGCTCTGTACCGTGCTTGATCTATTTTTTTTTTTAAAAAAAAAAAAGAGGTCGCCGTTTTGCGAATAGGCCTATTGTAGCCATGGTATGGAACCATTGAGGTTTGTCTTGGTACCGACTGGTCTGGTTGGTGAAGGTAATTTGCCGAAGCTCCCCTTTTCTGTTTACAATCGAAGAATTCCTAGATCAGGAGACGTACTGTATATTCTGACATACGCACACAAGCACTATCTGAGATAATTTTGCAGCTAGTTGCTCCATATGACATAGCAAAGACACAAACACGGCAGCTGACGACATTGAGCCGAGACCATGAAGCAAGTGTGTGAAGTCACAATGAATCCGTAACTATCTTATGCCTGCCTCTTATAAGAATGATGGATAAACCTAAGATCCTTCTTCGTTGCAAATAGTTTCTGCACATCTGAATTTCCCCTGTACATTCGTTTTTGTTTTGTTGAGTTGACAGAACACTCGTGGATAACACTTGTCTCTTCGGAATGATTTCCTGACCAAGCAAATAACCTCAACCTGTGCCTTCAAACTCGCGATACAGGTTTTCCGCGAAATATGCAGCAACAGCTTCCTTTGTTAATTTCCTACCTTGACAAATAGAAGACCTTCACCAAGCGCATCGACATACATGGATGGTAAGCGTAAATTTTACTGATTGTGTTTACTTGCCGCTGAAAGTTCACATTAAAGTGGACAATGTGGATCCAACTTGCTCCAGATAATCACGGACAGAAGGCTAGAAACGAAAATATCTTATTGAACGGTTTTAAGAACCCATCGTTCCAAGTCAATGGGGATCGTTCGATGTTGTGCTTATTACTGTTTCACCAACAGCAGGGATCCTTTCCTCCCGGCTTGCTTTACGGATCAGAGCGGCAGCCCAGGACAGTTCCATGTGCGTACTACCTCATTTTTTTATAAGGAAAAAAAGATGGGTTGTAACCAAGCAAACCAACACGCTCCCCTGTGCGTTCCGGACAAGGAAGAGCCACATCACTTATTACAGCAGGTTGTAGTTCATTTTGCATGGAATAGTTCGTGTTTGGAATTCATTAAAAAAAAAAACTTATATGTATATGCGTAGACTATTTACTTTGGTAGGTTATTGCTTAGAACTTCATCTCGCTTTCTTCAAATCCGACGGTTGGGAAACCTCGGGCAAAAGCGGCGACTTCCTCCTTCAACTTTTGAATAGATTCAATCTGTTTTCCTTCACCAATGTGGTTCTTGAAATCAGACAGCTTCTTGCCGCTCACCTTGGCCTTCTCTTCAATAGCGATTGCGACGGCCTGGTCGATGTAGCCGACGACCTTCTCGAAATCAGCCTCCTTGAAGCCACGGCTTGTCATGGCAGGGGGACCAATACGAAGACCACCTGGAATTAATGCGCTCTTGTCACCAGGAACAGTGTTCTTATTTGCGGCAATGTTGACGAGTTCCAAAATGCGCTCAACACGGGCACCGTCCACGCCCTTGGGCTTCAAGTTCACAAGCAACAGATGGTTGTCTGATCCTCCAGACACAAGTTCATAGCCTCGCTTCAAAAATTCCTTAGCAAATGCTTGGTTGTTGTCCAGAACCTTTTGTTGGTATTCTTTGAACAGGGGTGATTTGACCTTGGGAAGGGATGAGTAAAACAGAAAAAAAAATTTTTCACGCTTTGTTCTGTACCTGCTTGAGTGCCACAGCTAATGCAGAAATACTGTGATTGTGAGGACCGCCCTGGTGACCAGGGAACACAGACTGATTAATGGGTGTTTCCAGATCGTACAAGGTTTCTAAATGCATTGTGAGTGTGACTTGAAAGCGACCGTGCGTTTGTGTTTGTACCATTGCCCTTCTTATCTACGCTTCGGAGACCCTTTCTGAAGAAAATCATCGCACCACGTGGTCCACGCAGAGTCTTGTGTGTTGTCGTGGTCACGATGTCCGAATGCTCAAATGGACCCGGCATCACCCCGGCAGCCACCATACCGGAGATGTGAGCCATATCGGACATCAGATAGGCATTGCATTTGTCGGCGATCTAAAAAATTCCCCAGATTTTTTATTAGTTTTCGCGTAACCCTCTCCTTGTCTGCCTTACCTCGCGCAGACGGGCATAGTCGATGTGGCGGGCATAGGCACTTGCGCCGGCAACAATGATCTTGGGGCGGTAGAGAAGGGCATTCTTCTCCAGCTCGTCGTAGTCAATGTAGCCAGTCTTTTCGTTAAGACGGTAAGGCAAGGTCTCAAAGTAGGAAGACACGGCCGAAATCTTTTTGGTGGGTGTCTGATAGCCGTGCGACAAACTAGACGGAGGGTGGGTAAGAAGATCCGCTCTTTGTCTTGTCTGTCAAAAAACTTACTGTCCACCGTGAGGCAGGTCAAGACCCATCAGACGGTCGTGGGGCTTCATCAAGGCGCCATAAACGTACAAGTTGGCAGGTGCGCCTGTAAACCTCAACCATGAGTGACTGACGAAAGGATGCCACCGTTTTGCCTTACCTGACAGCGACTGGACGTTCACGCCCCACTTTGCTGGGTCCAGATCAAAGGCTTCCAAGGCCCGCTTTTGACAAAGTCTTTCAGACATGTCGATAAACTCATTGCCTCCATAGTATCTAAACATGGCCCATTCAGTTTCACCCGAAGAAGAGAATAGACCGCTTCTTTACCTTGCGCCAGGATAGCCTTCGGAATACTTGTTTTGCATGACGCTGCCCAAGGCGTCCATCACAGCGCGCGAGGTAAAGTTCTACCGCTGACTGTCAGCACATCCTGCAATGGAAGAAGGTAGATCTTACCTCAGATGGAATCAGCACAACGCTTTCACGCTGTCTCTTCTTTTCCTTCTCGATGATGTCAAACATCTCAGGATCATATTTCTCCAAATGTTCATTAAGAAACTACGGTGGGAAAGTGTTCCGTTAGTTTCAGACAGCATGCTGCCATTTGTTTGTTTACCTCGCGCTGGCCCGCAGGAAACACATAGTGGCGCTAAGAAACGAAAAGAAGGACATGTAAATGACTTCCCATTGATACGATAGGCAAACAATACTTACTGCTTGCTGAACAGCGGGTCTGGCAAGGCGCAAAGTAGGCTTGGAAGCAACCAAGAGAGTTCGGAGCATCGTCAAGAGAGAACAACAGAACAAGGAGGATAAGGGAGGTACCAATGAACAAAGGGTGGTATAAATATCGGAACGTCAACCACTTCCACACAACCTAAAAGAGGTAATGCTTTTCCACCGAGTCAATCCACCGCGTCAAAAAAAAAAGATGATCGGAAAAAAAAAAGAGAAAACCACTTAGAGATGTGGGACTGCATTTCTTATTCTTGATTTGATGTAACCAATCATCATGCACACGGTTGCGGGGTCCCGTTTTAAGTTTTACAACCAGCATGTCTTTTTACGCCGATGAATGGATATACATGAACGAGTAAGATGCGCTGGTTCATCCTTGGTCTTCATCTGAAGGTCAGGCCCTTCCCTATCTTTTCTGTTATACAATACATGCGAACAATACGATAATTGCGGTTGATAAATAGAACGCGGTATGATTCTGGTCTCAGAGATCCGAACTGTTTAAACGGAAAGGCACATCCCTTTCTCCCTGACACTCGGGAACTTTAAAAAAAAAAAGAGTGTTGATCTACTGAAGAATAACGTAGAGGATGCCATCTGTGAAGTCTTCTGTCTGCGTAAAAGGTGAGCACTGGCCATGCTTGCTAGAAATTTTCTTCCATTCATCAGAGTGCAGGAGGTGCCACTGTCGCACAACAGAAATATGTTCGGGATAAGTAGGATGGCACCAAGATATCATTATCATTTACTAATCCTTTTTGATACGATATAAGGTCTGCTCTCTTAAATTGATAGATAGGCATCTTTTTTTTTTTAATTCTTTGCAAACGTTTATTTGGAACAGCGATTCAACAAAACAGTACGTACCTACCGCTTTCACAGCCTATGCATGATCAACTCTGTGCGTACGTATACGTGCATGTACGCAATGTAATTTATCTTTCCATGCGATGACTTTTCCAGAGAAAAGCGATGGACGGTAGCATTAGCGTTATCAAGGTGCTCTAAGCAACTGCCAGTTATCTAAGAGAGGTATGGAATAGGCTTATCGATAGTGCAGTTGTACAAGGCAGCCTGAGCCAGCTGTAGCTTCAAAAGGTGAGGTTATTGAAAGGAGAAAAGAGGTCTTTTTGTTGTATGTGAGATACATCTATGCCAAGTGAGGAATCGTTTATTATCGACTCGCTCAAGAGCTGCTTGGGCATTCACACTAGGTCTATTGGCAATGCTGCATTTATACGAGCAAATGATTCATGTTGTTTATTAAAGACGGATTTGAGTATTTTCTCATTTCCAGAGCTATGCGCTCAACGTGTAGTTGAAGTTTGATTATCTTTACATGGCGGGAGCCTCGCCCTCCTTGGCCAGGTAACCACGGTTCTTCGGGTCGCTGTAGTACTCTATAGATTACTGTTAGATCGTTTGTTTCTGCAGCGAAGTTTACGTACTGATATCCTCTTTTCGCAATGGAGCTGCGAAGGTGGGCATCGATGAGAATTTTTCGGGATGGATCAGAGCTCTCAAACCAAGCTCGTTGTAATAACGGGTGGTGATCTGTCCTCCAGCCTTTTCAATAGCGTTGATAGCTGATTGCGAGGCGCGTGATACTTCCACGGTAATCTTTGTGTTGAACGTCTTGGAACCCTACAAGGCAATGAGCAATTCCGTCCAGTCAAAATAGCATCCTCTTTCAACGTACAACACCAAGAAGTTTGATACCATGCTCAACTTTGTGTACGCAGCGACTTTCCACAAGCTCTTTCATTGTGATTGGTTTGGACGCATCAAGGCGACCGGTGGCGATCCAATGCTCCAGACGATCCAAATTCACTTCCTGGTAACCCTTTCCATGACTACAAACATAATTCTATCTCAGACAAGGCTGTTTATCCAACGTGTCTGTTCTCTTACATGTTGTTGAATCCACGTTTGGGTACACTTCGAATAAGAGGGGTCTGACCACCTTCAAACCCGGGCGTAGGTGTACCATTGCCGGAGCGTGCGTTTTGACCTTTATGACCGCGTGTGGCAGTTTTTCCTCTTCCGGTACCAGGACCACGACCAACACGATGACGCTAAAAGAATCAAAATTAACAATGATTTTTTAAGCATCGTTCGTATCTCACCTGGGTTACTGCGCCAACATTGTCAGCCAAAGTGCCAAGTGTCACGGGTGTTTTTGGCTTATTAACAACGTGTGTAGCGAACATTCGCTTACACACGTCCGTTAAGTAAGCATCCATAACGGCTTTGTTACGATACATGGTGGACGACAACATGGAACAGGACCAGGGCAGTGGGGATTAGTCCGCTATTCTTGACGACTAAGCCACGGAAAATCTCGTCACTTGTCAGCAGGCCTTCACAGTAATTGAGACATTTATTTCAGCAACAGCGAAAAGAAAAAGAAGATAGGAAAAAGCTTTCACTGCTGCCCTCCAGTTACAGAAGTACAGTGTAAAGAAAAGTACGGGAAATAACAACAGAATACTAGAAAGAGGCAGAATGGGAGAGCCAAAGGATAGATGTCATGTGTATTTCAATCTCAGACGGACTTGAGCGGTTGCTGCCCGCATCAGAGAGACAAGTAGACAATACGTTATCTTTTGTTGAACGCAGTGCTGTGCTAGCCGTAGGACAGAAATGTTCTCAATGGAGGGCCTCTAGATCACCGACGGCTGATTGACGATTTTGAGTTCTTCCAAGCATGCTTCTGTAAAGATTCCAGCTGAATAAAAAATGGTACCCACTTATTTAAGTGGGGTGATTAAGAAACCATGGGTTTGAAAAACATGGGAAATTAACTTTAAAAACACCTCCTACCTGTTTATACAAATGGCATCCGTTTTTGTAAACTTGTGTTATCTAGACTTCTCAGATCCTTTCATGTATTGATACAATTTCCGATGTGCAAATACACCCCATGCAAGTGTTAAGTAATACAGAGTATTGTAGGTGAGACATCCAATTATAGATCTCAGTTGGTATCAGAACCCTATGTCACATTTGTGATTCGGCGAAAATCGTCAAGAGGGATCTCTCTTACCTGAACCAGGAGCCCCGATAACTCCCATCATGGCGACGGGTCCCAGTCCTACATCAAAGGAAATGTTAAATACGAACAATACAAAAGGTACACTTACTCTTTGCAGAGCTGCCGTGATTGATTCAAGAAAATTTAGAATATTGGAGGAAGGCTGTAAAAGAAGAAATCGCTGAAATCGACGCACCTACATCACAAACGACACGATAAAGATATACAAAATAGTACCGAGAAAGACTTACCTATGATCGGTGGTGCCGGAAGCAGACGAAGTTTCTTGAAGTTCCTTTTCTACCTCATAGATCGTCGGTTATTTCTTGAGTACGAAATGAGTATCTAGTAGGCAACTATCGACACCATACCTTTTTTATTCGTTCGCGTTTCTTGGTAAATTTTCGACACAGCGTGCTCTCTTCAAGGTAGCCAGCTTTGATTCTTACTGGCTTGGGAAGTCGCAACATATCTTCGGGGGTAGACGAGATGGCTTGATCCAGAGTTTCGATGTCTAGATATTTTGTGCTTGCCTCGCAACCTGGACGATCCCAGCTTGTAGGTCTACACAGCTGGATCCCCTCCTTGTCCTCCGTTTATTCGTCCTGTTCCCCATCCTCTTCCTTTTTCGTCTTCTTCCTCTCTTTCTTCAATGCCTCAAGTCGCTAGTTTTAAAATGCGTTTTAGTGAGATACCAGCTTTCGTAACATTCTTTCTTTCAATTATCTTTTGGTAAATGTACTGTTGTCTACGCTCGTCCACAAGCTCGGAGCGGATTCTTCCGAGATCATGAACTGCCTTTGCGCGATCGCGTTTACCTGCCTTCAGAATTTGGGAACACTCAGCCAGATATTTTTCCTCTCCCGGTTGGCTTGTACGTGTTTGTCTTTGTTTTCGCTTATCGCGTATTCTTCCCTGACTCTTAGCTCTGTATTTTTTGGTCTGGGATTCAACGACATTTTCTATCTTCTGAAGACTTTTCTTGCTTTCCCTTTCAGCTGACACCAACGCTTTTATCTTTTTCCTCGCATCCTCCAAAAAAAGCCGAGACTTTTGGGATATCTAGACTTGATTCACTTTCAAAGGAGGCAATACTATCTCCTTTCTTAGAAGATTTTCGCATCTCTTCATAGTGAGATACACCCAGTATTCTTTTTTTTTTAACGTCACCATCGAATACTGCTATTCCGATAGCTAATGTCTGTGTCCTGCCTTTTTTGGCAAATTATGCAACTTTATCTGCGAAGCAGTCCTTGGCATTCACGCTGCCATATTGGAAGCCTCCTTTCGTGATTTTACTACTAAACTCTATAAACAGGAACTACTGTAGATTCTGTAAAAATACGTTTCAGAATACAGTAACAACGGGGATGTGTAGTTATGAATGCCCATAAACATGGCTGGATGACCATGAATAGTCATACGTGCATACAAGTGCACCTACTACGGTGCACAAGATAACAGGAGTACAAAAGAGTTTAACAAAAAAGATCAACTGCGTGTTGAAATAGAATGACAAAGGTATTCGTAAATCTTTTCTTATTGTAACGTTGCGAATGAATGCCATTATATATATCTCAGACTATACAGGTATCAGTCAACAGGCTTTCCTTGATAATGAAGAGGAATGTAGAAAATTAAAACATACTGTATATGAATGCTCAAACATTTTGTTTATGCACCTATTATGAAAGTCGAAGTTAAACTTGGGTATGATTGTGCCATCATAGGTATCAAATGAAGACGTGGGAAAAAAAATACTGAGGTACAGTTCTATGGTATGTTCCATTTCCTGATCTAGTTGATCTATCTATGCCATCTAAAACAGAAAGAACCAGAAACTTCTTAGCAAGTTGCTGCTGAAATACATGTTCATGCGTGAGTACAAAAGAACACATACTTTGTATACACGGGACCATGGAGACCACTTCTTATCCATGGTTATTGATATGTCTTCCTGAAGTATTTGATACAGGAAACCTCAAGATACTGAGCGAAGCGGACTATATCGCCGAAACTTGAGGAAGATTAGTCGAATGTACATTGAAGCGTAAAGATTTGTATTAGGCTTAATGCTATGGTAGACTGGTATGTCGTTCATTGCAGTGTATGGTGATTATCACGATGCATTGTTCTATCGACTATATTCTCCGTACTTCCTACGTACGGAACTGCTGTTGGAACGCCAATTTCACCTCATTCCTTGTATCAGAGAAACTTCGTTCAAAATTGTAACATGGGGGTACAATCATGATGATGAACTACTTTTCCTCAAGTAAAAAATAGTGAATCATGCATCTGTATTACCTCCGCTACCACCATAGACACTACTAGGGAGAGAAACATTTGACATTTGACAGATTTTAATTCTGAATTGTCTGAGCTATATGTATAGACACATAAATTGAATGAAATATAAATATCTAACCATCTCAACGTTCTCTCATGCATTCTCCTTTAATGGCTGTACTATTATGATATTACGTCAATGAAAGGCAATGGAAGAAAGTAACTGAAGTAGAGAGATAACAGTAAACTTTCCGAGTAGTCGGACTCAAGTTTTCTATCCTTATTTTAATTCCTCGAAGTATATGGATATGACGAGGGGTTCGTAGGTACGTTTAAGGCAGGTGGTTCAAAGATGCTTGGTTTTTTGCTACCCGATTCACCTTTTCTGGCCCAGCCAAGGACTCGGGACAAACCAAAAATGCTGTAAACAAGCCTGCCAAGGTTAAGTTTGACATCCGTCATAGTCTAGGCAAGGTGGTGCTTATCCTGATCATCGTTGTGAATACGAATGCTGCTGAATCTCTCCAGGAAGCGTTCAAAATCAAACAAGAAGGTGTAGCTTCAAGAAAACTTGATATCCGTGAGGATAGACAGGTAACTCTGTTCGGACTTGATAATAAGTTTAAAAAAGATGGACGATGCTTGTTTACATGTGACCTCCGCATCGGCAGAAATGGTGTCCCAACTGGTGTAACCATGCCAAGCAAGCGATATACATAGAAGCGAGAAAAAGAGCAAGGGAGAACGAGACAGACAGATAGAGGCATGGAGAGTGCGAGGTTCTGTTGTTGTTGTTTTTTTTGGGGGGTTGTTGAACCAAGTCAGGCGACAGAACTCCTTTTTTTTTTTATTTTATTTTTTTTTGGTTTTAATAATTTCTTTTTTCTTATCCCTTGGCTAAACCTTCTTTACACCTTTTTTTTTTTTTTACATGTCAGCATACAATAACAATCCAAAGGCTTACTACAATCAAGCAGGTTGGAGATCAATGCGTATTTCGGTTTAGAAACAAACTGGTCATGACTTGTTAGAATACACTTCACCGTCTCAGTACCCCAGTCAGCATCTAGCCATTCATAAGCCGGACGATGCTTCAGGTGAGGCATTCCTTCCACCGCCACCGTACTCGGCATCGTCACAATCTCCTCAGGAAGAAGGACGGTCTTCTGCGGAGTATCCCAAATATGGCTCCATACCTGGACAAGCTGGTTTGCTGGACCCTGTACGCGACAGTAAACTACCCTATCGACAACCAACGCCAAGTCGAAGTCTAGGAGACCCACAGGGACCAAGTAGTAGTAGTAGTAGTAACGTCGGTGGTAGTGGTGCGGGAGGGACGACGACGCCGCCGCCTTGGCCCATCACCAATCCACGTAAGTTAAGAAAACGGATATGCAAATAAGAGTGTTTATTTGCTTTTGCGTGTAGATCTTCCTCGCGATTGGTACGGTCGTCGTCCGACACCAAACTTTCCTGTTGCTTCTTCCTCTTCTTCTTCTCCTTCTCCTTCGGCGCCCCAGCCAGCACTTCCTTCTTCTATCCCCTCTGCACCACCGATGCCTGTCCCGTCTTCGTCTTCGTCCCCCGGGCCTGTCGCTGCCACCCGCGGCCCGTCCAGGCCGCAGCGTTCGTGGTCCCTGCCTGGTTTTGGTCAGCGGGCACGGAATAGCGGTGAACATGGTAGACTGAACCGTCGCGAAGCAGGATGCTGTAGACGATGGTGTAAATATTTGTTCCTGGCGATTCTCATCTGGCTTCTTCTTCTCAAGTACAACGATATTATTTGGTTCTCGCCACCTGCATCCGACACACCGCAAGGCGGTCTTGAATGCGACCATCGACCTGCGACACTTTGGGATGCGTTGCCGCCTACGATTCCCGTGGAAAAGGATGTGCGAGTGACGGTGAAAGGTCATGTGTCCGGTGGTCGTGTGGTCATCCATCCTGGGCAACAGGAAGGCTCCATACAGGGCCGCGTTCGCGTTGCAACAAAATATGCCGATGTGATGAAGAAGATGCATTACATTCTAGATGAGGGTACAGGAAGTTTGACACTGGAAATGCCAAGAACCAGCGCCTGTATTTATATCGACATGGATATCTATGTGCCCGAAACAGCTGAGGCGCTTGCAGTTGGCATGAACAATGTCCATATCCAGGTGGTGGATGAAATGCATGTCGACCGTGTCTCGCTCAAGACCGCCAATGCTCATGTGCGATTTGTGCGCAGTGGCTGGCAAGGACGTGAATTGGAGCTCACTACACAAAACGGCGACATCCGGATTGAAAATGCTGTTGAGGCCGAAGAAAACGTGCTCCTTCAGACAACCAATGGCGCTGTGGTTGTGCGTGACGTCGTTTCCAAGCAAGCATCCATTCAATTGGAAAATACCAATGGCCAAGTGCGTGCGCATGCGCTGACAGCCGCGGCCAAGATCGAGATCAACACCTCCAATGGCCCGATCCACCTGGATACAATGCAAGCGCCGCTCCTTGTGGCAGAGTCGAACAATGGTTGGATCGAAGTGAACCGTATCGAGACAGATCAGTTAACGCTCAGGACAACCAATGCACCGATTAATGCCGCGGTGGCGGAAAACAAGGACATTATCGCCGATGTATCTTCTGTGAACGGCGCAGTGAACTTGTACATGGTAAGAAGCATACATACACCGCGTCTAGTGACTAATAAAACAATGCAGCCGTCCACCTTTGCCGGCAACTTCTTATTACAGACATCAACGTATAACAAGGCCATTCTAAAAGATTCGTCGGGTCAGATTGAGTATGAAATCAATGACAAGGCAACCAAACAAGGCGCTCGTCATGGCGATGCCGAATACCAAGGCAAAGTGACAGCTACAACAAGTAATGCAGATGTGATGCTCGCATTTGACGAGTAAGCCCCAAATGCTACCCTGCCATATGAATACCATGCTTTTTCTTTAAAAACAGTTCCCCAAATACCCTTCTTTTTTTTTTCCTGTGAAAGATCCTGAGTAAAAAAATATTGACCTGAGCAATTCTCTCTATTTTATGTTACACCCCAATGTTTGTACAGGACAGCAATGGATGGGTCTTAGCAGAAAGCATGTGCCTTTTGAGATAGTTGACATTGTTCTGGTTCAACCAGCGTCTGTTTATTTTCAACTTCCGCTCATAGGCGTGTCTTTGGCATGATGATCTAAGCACGCTTATCCAATATCCTCAAAAACGACGTTGTCCAGGAGGCGTACATCAGGTAAACAGGCTCTCCGAGGCTTTTTATATGATGTTGACTTTTTGTCTCCGTGATTTCCTACACCGTTATGATTGCTAAAGAAGAAAGCTACAATAAAAAAAGGGAAAATAAAAAAAAAGGGAATAACATACAATGAAAAAGTAAAAAAAGAAAAAAGAAAAAGGAGATGGATCGTCCTAAAGAAAAGCAGAAGATAATGATATAAAAAATGTAAGTATTACCAAAATAACAACAGGGAGCAAATTAGGCGATTTAATGATTTTTTTATGGTTGTTCCGCATCACTTGCACCCAGTTCGTCCACTTCTTCGTCAGTTCCTGTCAATTCGTCCGAATTGGGTTGTGCAGTGGGTAATGGGACGGGTAATGACGGTGCAGGAGGAGGGGGGACAAAGGGGACGTGCGGAGGAGGGAATGGATCCGATTCGACCACGGCCGACGTTTGTTGTTGTTGTTGCTGCTGCTGGTCTTCGACGAGGGAGGGAGGGGAGAACGACGACAAGGGTAGTGGTGGTGGTGGCAACAGTGAGGTCGATGATGATGCTGATGTTTGTTGTGGTTGTTGAAAATGATCCTGGTCTTCGTCACCTTGCGAATCGTCATCCACATGAACGCCGTCGGTGCGTGGGGCACGTCGATTGGCATTACCCATCTGTTCCAAATTGCCGCGTTTCTTTTCAGCAGCAGCCATAACGCCTTTTGCTGCTCTTGGTTCCATTTCCTCAAAATTCTGCCAAACGTAATGCTTTAGATGATCTGTTCCAGGTAAATCTTGAATCAGTTTTGCAATGGTGGGATGTTTGAATCCATAGTAATCAGGTCCACTTGCGGAATTCGAGTGTTCGCGATGGCGAATTTCGTTGGATCGACGAACGACAACTGTCCATGCACCGGTAGCAGAATTGGCGATAATGGGTTGATCAGGCATATCAGCCGCCACCACGTGAAATCTCGGTCCATCACCACCATCAAGAATGGTGGAAGTGATCACGGTATTACTTGTAGGATCAATCATGCTAGGATAGGTTCTGTTTTTCGTTGGTGTAAGCAAGTTCCCCTTTTTCTCTGTTTGTTTCTCTCTCTCCATCCATCTCATTGTGCGATTTACCTGCTGACTGTGTATCCCACAGGGAAAATATAGCGTTCATTGTGGAATGTGTCTCGATCATTGACAATTTTTCCAAGACTGAGTACAGTAAGTACGCCGATTTGTTGCGGTAATTTGGGTTGACCTTGATCATCACGTTCTATTGGTTGAACTCTTCGGGTCTTGACTGCAATCCGGGAAATTTTTGAACGTTTGGGAGGAGCGGAGGCTACCGTGGCTAAATCCCTTTGAATGTTCGGACTCTGGATAGGGGAACCGGTTGTAGACTTCGTCTTTTGCGTTAATGGTGTCACGCGTCGTATCATTCGCGACGTTTTGGATGACGTGGAAGGTAATCCTAAAATTTTTTTGGGGAAAAAAAAAAAAAAAAACAGGAAAAAAAAAAGGGAGGAAAAAAAAAAAAGATCAGCCAAAAGGTAACGTTTCTTCTTTTTTTTTTTCTTTCTTTCTTCTTTACCTTCTTCCAATTCACTTTCTGTTTCGGAAAGATCACTTGGTAAATCACTACTATTATCATCGGACGATTGACCCAAATTTTCCATTCGTGCAATATTATCCAACAATAAACTTTTTTTTTGGTCAAAAAACGCGTTCAACACATGGGATTTGGAGGCAAACTTACTTCCGTTCAAAAGTTAACGTTCGAATCTTCTTTTTGGCGCGCACGTATTCTTTGGTCATGTTCTCATTCACCTATAGGTTATGTTTTTAGATGTTTTCTAAACCAACGACATCTATATTTATCTATATTATTTACCTCCATGACTTCTCGTAACTTGCGCTTTAATTTCTTATATTTATCTTCCGTAAAGCCATCGGGTGATGTTGGTATGGTTTGTTTAGGTTTTTTGGAAGGTGAAAGTGGAGGTGGAGTAGACATTGTATGGGAAAGAAAATAAAGTTGGGAAAGAAGAAAAGGGGAGGGAATGGAAAGGGAAAAAGAAAAATAAAAAAAGAAAAATAAAAATTGTAAGAGAGAAGAGGTTTTGAGGCGGGTGAGCAAGTGAGAGGGGAGGACGTAGCCTGAAGAAGCCAATAGGAGGAGACGTTCACGAGAGTACAAAAAATTTTTTTTTCTTTCTTATCCTTTTCCGACTCTTCTTCCCGTCACACATGAAAGGGAAGTGCAATCAAAATAAATAAAAAAGGGACTATTATACCGTTTAATAGTTTTATATAACTGGATTGCAACATTAAATAGCATTGAATGATTCAGGATCTACATGTCTTTAGTTATAGCATGTAGATAGTATCCTCATTGCATATTCATTAACAACAACATCATCAGCGTCAACCATAACGTCATTACACTAACTTGGTATAAACTACTACTACTATTGTTACTATTCTGATTGTTATGTTGTTCCTCGTTTGTCTTTGGTGGTTGTGCTGCCTTTATAGGTGGTGCTCCATCATAAGATGTTGGTGTATCCATCGCTGTCGTTGTCTCCAAATAGCTTTTGGGTCCGCGACTATTGCTACATTGGTAATATTCGGTACAGGCCGATGCGCAGTCTAATTGTCCAATGTTGCAACTTCCTTGACATGCCTGCGATTTCCCAGAACACTCCGCCTCCACAACAGGCCACATGTAACTAGCAAAATCTGGCACTTTTCTCTAAAAAAAAAAAAAAAGTATCAGTAACATCGCTCTTTTTCTTTTTTTTTTTTTTTTTTACCGCACAGCCACAGCCCCATGCCATACTTGTGCTATTGCAGAAACTAAAAGACAATGGTTACAAAAAGGAATTAATAAGAAAAAAGAAATTACTTTTTTGTCGCTTCGCTAGGTCCACCGCAATTTGTCTAATGGATGTGAGTTTCATCATTTCATCTTTCCCCACAACCTTGCCATTTCTCTATTACCGCACAATAAGCACGCTGTCGTTGACAAATATTGTCCCTTGAAGGAAGATCCAAATCCAGAATGGTCCATACAACCCTTGGCAAATTAGCTAGCTAGCCATTTAGCAAACAAACAAATAGACGCATCTTTCTCGCATACCCGGTTTCCTGTCATCCTCATTCTGACCCATCACCACCACCGTCAGAAAACTCAGAATACCAAACAAATTAATCAGCCGCATGAATTGAAAAAGAAAGAAAGAAAAAGGAAAAAAGGAAAAAGAAAGATGCTCTATCTACCTTTGTTCCTTAGACGATGTATTTAACGTACCCAATTCAATAAACCTTCATTAATCAATGCTTTGACCTCTCCTTTTTCAATTGTCTTTATTGGTAACAAAAAAAAATGTCATGCATAATTCTCTTATCATGCCTTTTGTTTATCTTCCTTCTTCTCTTCTTCCTCTTCCTCTTCTTCCTCTTCTTCTTCTGGCATACGAACAAATTCAATCATCAATTCACAATGATCGGTATGAGGGAACAAATCAATTGGCACGGCCCGTGTAGGTTTGAAGGGCAATCCCCTGAAACGGTTGGACTGAGGTCGGCAAAGACTATTTTTGGATAAATTTAGCAATTTATCTTTTCCCTCCATTTTCCTCTATTTTACCTGACAAAATTTGGTAATGCCTGCGAAGCATCGCAGCTGATGAAAATCACTCGGTTGATGCTAGGAGATTCACGTACTGCACGAATAACGCTAGCATGAACTCCATTTCTACACATTGTTAATAAATGCCTCCCTTTTTCTTATTTTCTTTTTACCTTGGTGGATCAAGGACGGCAACAACATCATCGTTCCTAGTCCCTTTGACAACATCAGGGCAATCCTCAACCTTACTTGCATAATATGTTACATTTTGAATACCTATCCTATCCGATTAAAAAAAAAAAAAAGACGCGTCACTTTCTCCTTAGTTTACCGTTTAATTCGGCATTGGCCTTGGCATCAACAATGGCCTCAGGGACCATTTCTACACCAATCACATGATCCACCGACTTCGCCATCGTAATACCAATCGTACCCGTGCCACAGCACAAATCAAGCAACGTCGTCTTCTTGGTCTTGTCAATATTGCACCATTCAGCACATTTGGCATAAAGCAATTCTGTTGCAGGTGTGTTGATTTGGAAAAAGGCACTGCTGGAGATACGGAATCTAAATAAAAGCCTCAGTGATTCTGCCCGTTTATAAGGGTCCTCTGCTTGGTTACCTGCAGCCCAATAATTCTTCGTGGACATAGCCATCGCCTACCAGTACTTCGGTTTTTGCCTTATCGGTAAAACCATTGGAATCACCATTCCAGACCTGGAATAAAAGGGTGGTAACATCGATTTTTTCCTCCTCAGGCTTGTCTTTCAAACCCGTCCAGTAGGCAATTAACTTGGTTCTCTCTTCGGCCAGCTGTTCCTCCGTCAAGTCTTTTCCCTTTAATTGGATCGCAATCATCACTAAAATAAAAATGAGCATACCGATCCCCCAAAACGCTATATATATCTATATCAATTTTACCATCGCCAGTACGCTGCGTCTTGGTCATGATGGTTCGCCATACACCGACTTTCTCGGTACGATCATAAACGGGATATGGAGAAGCTCTTACATAATCCTACACTCTCGTTATATAAAAAATAAATCTCACGTTGTGGAGGGTTTACCTCCATGGCCTTGGCAATCTTTTTGGCAATGTCTGGCACATGAAGACATTCAGCCGGACTAAGGACACTGGTAATACCATGACGATACAATCCCAACAGGAAGCCCACGGTTGGCTCATCCTCCATATTCTTTCCGATGGTAAATTCACATTTTGTACGATAGCCGGTACTTTCAGGAGAAGGAATGATATCCAAGAATTCACAAGGCAAATCACCTCTACAGACAAAAGAGGGAGTCAGTCAGGGACATAGCTTGTTTGTCTTTCTTTTTTACTTTTCATGTGCCCATGCCGACTGTGCCTTGCCCAGTTCGGTCAGATCACGTAATTCAGCAATTTGTCGCTTCAATTTCGTCAGCTGTCGCATACCCACACGTCGCTTCTTCTTCAGTTGATCTTCATAGGGCAAACTAAAAGCGGGACATTAGTACGCAAACCAGCCATGCATTTTTTTTTTTTGGGCTTACCGATGGAACGGGGGGACTTGATCCGCTAACTTTTCTGCTGGCGTACGGTTATCTTCTACCTCTTCCTCTGCCTTGGCCTTTTTATCGCCGCCTTTCTTCTTTTGGAAGCGTTGACTATGTTCGTGTCGGTTCACACCAGCATACTCGGCTTTCAGTTGCTTTTTCTTAAATTCACATCCATCTAATTTCTTGATAATCTCTTGTGCTTCCTCTTCCGTCTAATGAGCTCCATTAAAAAAAACGAACATCGTGCGTTTTGCAAGAACGTTACATCGCAAGTGACAAAAGCATAGTCCCATTGAGGTGCTTTTTTGAAACGTGTTAATCCTTGCGACTGGAAAAACTTTTTGATGGCTGCTGTTTCTCGGTCGGGAAGGTTGCGCACTTTGACGCGATGGATCATGTCATCCGACTTCTCCGCTTGCTCGACCTTTACTTTTTTCGGCTGTTGCGTCTGGTCCTCTTTCTCCTCTTCCTCCTCAAAGGAGCGTTTCCTGGACAAAACGGAGGAAACCAAAGAATACGCGTATTTTAGCATAAATAAAACAAAGCTTCAAGGGTAAAAAAAAAAAAAAAATTTGGCATTGGGGAAATACAATTTTTTTTCGAGATATTTGACCAATCAGAAAGCAGTAAAATGCCCCACCCAACTGCATCAGAAAAACCCGTCACTTTGGCCTGTCGTTTGAAAAGCGTTCTCATGATCCAATGTGACACAAGGATGATCTTCTCCTTTTTTTCATAAAACACGAGCAATGAAATGCATAGCGTTGAGTCACACGAAACGGTAGAGATCCGTGGCGTAGAATCCTTTGGATAAGAAGGAATGTGAAATGATAGCCTAGCATGCGGTCCCTGTTCTTTGTTCTTGTGGTTCATCGCTACGTTCCGGGGTAGGAACGGCTCTTTGTTGCTCGATATGGCTTTAGCTTAGATTCACTGCCGTCATGGTCAGACTACAATATACATATGGTGGCGAACGATAGCGACAGTTTGTTGCATCTGGTCACAACTTGAATACACTAGCAAAAGCTGTAGTTTTTATTTTTATTTTTTTATGCAGCAAAACGTCGATATGGCAAATCCGTTGTAACAATCACTTGGCATGTTCTGCACAGCCTAAGGTAAGAGTGGTTGTCAGGACAACACAACAAATCAGCATTTATTTATTTTTGTAGGAAAAACATAAGAAAGAAAGAAAGAAAGAAAGAAAAAAAAAAAAGACAGAGAGAGGAAGAAAGAAAAAAAGGGGGGATGGGTTTTCTCTTACAAAAAGAAATGGGTAAATTGACGACTCTCAGCATGGACTTCCATGTTGGTCAGTTTGTACTCATTCAATTCTTGCTTGATCTTCATGGCCAACATGGGGGAAAGTTTTTGGCATGTTGCATTGGGATCGCACCTTCGATCGTAGTCAGAGGCGGCTAGTGTTTCATGTACCTGAATTGTATTACAAAACTGGATGCGACGTGGTCGTTGTTGTGGTTGTTCCGATACCACGGAACTGGTGGAGGACATGGCTGGTTTTAACTTTGGCGATCCCCGTAACTTTAACAATCCATCGACATGACAAGGGTCCTCTTCTTCATCATCAAAAGGTCGTCGTATCACGTTCTTTTGGACGGTAGAGGAAATGGTGGATGAAGAAGGGGTAGGTGATGGTAGACCCTCCACTAAACACGGTCTTGGAAAAGAGGTTTCGGTAGAACATGGTGAATCGGGGCAAGCACGTGGAACTGTAAAAAAGTTTAACGCCTAATTTCATCCTACGTCTTTAATCACTTACGTTTTAAAATGCCTTTTCGAACCACATGGTTGGTCTCTTTTGAGGTATCCAGCGACAGGGTTGCTTGTTTTTCCTCCATCTTTTCCAGAGGGCGTACGTCGGAAATGACGGATTTTCGTTGAAACAAACCACCCAGCGATAAGGATTTTCTTCGTCGCGTGGAAAAACTGGTTTTTGTAGAAGTGATGGAACGGACCGATTGTCGATCATCTTCTGGACAAGAAGATCGGAGATGGCTCATACTAAACACTTTGCGTAACCGCTTTGTAAACGATGGTTTGGTCATTTCGGACTGTACGGAAACTGTTGTACGCGAGGTTGTAGAAATAGAGGAGGTGATTGAAGAACGTCGGGTCGATGAAGAAAGAGAAGGTGGTCGTCCCGCACTAGGAAGGGACGTTTCCGAAGGCATCCGTGGTGCAGGTGTTGCTGATATTCTTGGACGTCTAACAGGATCCACTGATTCACGTCGTGGTTTTGATCGAGTTTCTTTACGTGCATTGGGTACCGTTCCCGATCGTCCAGAATTACTGGATGTTCGTGGTCGTGATGGTCGACGAACTTGTGGATAATACATGTTTTGTTGTTGTTGTTGTTGTTGCTGCTGCTGTTGTTGCTGTTGCATGTAGTGTAAATTATATACTTGCTGTTGATAGGCTTGGTAGTAGTAGGCAGCCCAATCGGCCGGCGTGGGAGTCCAAGAATCTTGCGCCTATACATCATGAGATCAGTAATTCAGGAGACAGGTAAGGAGACGGTAAAAAAAAAAAAATAAGATAAAGAGGTTTGATAAATAAAAGAGTGCATAATTTAAAAATAAACTGGCTACCAAAAGTGGCAACGGCGCTGTCGTTTCGTGGTCCTTTCTGGAAAATGAAACCACAACACGCCCAACAGAAAAAGAAAGAAAAAAAAAAGGAGGAAACACTTGCCTGGTCTAACCGTAACTTGCAAGTTAGAAAATTAGCTAGTGCAACATCTTCGTCAGCGTCCTCACGGTGCAGTGTGTTCGAGTTTTGTTGTTGAATCATGGTTGTCATAGTAAAATAAAAAAAATTGTCTAAGATGAAAGGGAAAGGCCGTTATGTAATAAACCGAGATTTATGACAACTCTGAAAGACTATACAGGTAAAAAAAAAAAAAAAAAAGGGTATATACACAAATATGTGGGTAATAAGCTAATAATCTTTCTTAAAATGTGTTGAGAAGAAGAAGACGCATGGAATATACCGAAATCGCAACGGAGATATGTATATATACTATGTAATATAAAAACAGTAAAAAGGGAAGAAAAAGAAAAGAAAAGAGGGAAAGAGAAAGAGGAAGAGGGAAAAAGTAGTTCGCGCAAAGAAAAAAAAAAAAAAAGAAGCATTTCGGCCCCAGCTCTCCGCCCAAAAAAAAAAAAATAATAGTGGTAGTGCAGCTATTCAACTGTCCCACACTTAACCCCACTTTTTGACGAATAACCAACTTCTTTTTCTCCTTTATGACTTTATATTTCTTTTTCTTTTTTTGTTATCGGCATAAATGGTTTCCTCCCTATTTACTCATATTCAACTAGATCGTCCGGCTCCTAGATAACATTGTAAACATGAGGTAAAATTACACATACACACACAAAGAGAGTAAAAAAAAAAGAAAAGGCGCGCGCGCGCAGAGACACAGACATCCCGCGTGTTAGCATAAATGACAACAACAATTTTTTTTTTATCTTTCCCTACCTTTGGTTCAAGATCTTCTCCATACTGCATTGCGTGATCGACACTTGAAAGCACATACTCAACAGAATCTTCATCTGTAATATTAAGCGGTATAAAACTAACCATGCTGTAATCATCAATCTAACCCCAGTCTCGTAAGACGTCTTTTTTGTTATTATCTCGTTTTTGATTGCCCTTACCAGTTGTACAATCGCCTGATTTAATGCATCGAATTTCAAACTCCTTGCACTGCGGCTATCTCGATCACTTGCCGCACCGGCTTCTTCCGCAAGCAAGAGCGGATCGGGTTCAAGGTATCGTTCAAGCTCACGTTCCGTCATGGCTTTTTCCCATTGCCTTCGTTTTCTTCGTCGTCGTTCTTTTTTGCTCTCTTCATCGTTTGCTTCTTCCTGCTCCTCCTTTTTATTGCCATAGTCGCCTTGTATCAAATCCATCTTTGTCATCACGTTGACGTGGGGAATCTCCAAATTTACCATAGCACTCATGGCACTCAGAACACCAGAAAAGTACTTGTGTTTGTCTTCAATAAATTGTGACTCGAGACAGTAAACCCCGCAGATCGTCATATTCCATCGTGAAAGCGTTTCACAAATTCGACGCATGATTGGGAAATGCGTGTACAACTCAATTTGTCCAGGGCAATCGATGATAAGATAGTCATCATCATAATTTCCAATCTCTTCCTCAAACCAATCAATATTGTTGAGCAAAAACCTAACAAAAAACACGTGTCACTTCACGTAAACCCTCGATTCCAAAAGCAACTCACTCGAGACAGTAAATCAGCCCACCATTTGGTCCATAATCCAATTCATCCATGACATCCTCCAGTGTAATAAGTTCTCGGATATCTAATTACAGGTATCCCATGAATGCGGATCTCGGCTTAGATAATCCCACTTGCTCATATCTCTCTCTGTCTCTCTCTCCTCCTTGTCCTCCCCCCAAAATAGAAACCTACCGATGGTCGGCTCATATTCAAAGTTCTCAGCAGCAGGATCAAGGTTAACCAGATGAACTCTACGTCCTGTTGTCTGACAATGCGTCATCATCGTTGCGCAGTAGGTCGACTTGAAACAAACAGTTAGCGGTGTGTCGTTTGGCGTAATTTCGTTTTGCTAATACCTTGCCGCTTCCTGCGGGTCCCATGACAAGTTGACAATGTCTCCCCCTAGATTGACGATGGGCTTAGCATTCAGCATGTTTCTACGCTTTGCATTGCTTACATATTGAATCGATTATGCTCCCACGTCCTCTCTCTCTCTTTTTTTTTTCTTGTTCATTTTCGACGCCTGTTCCACTCTTTTTCACCAGTCACGGCTTTGGCGAGCCAGCGCCCAACTCCGCAGGTGTGTGGCTGTTTCTCTTTCATTCTTTTTCTCCTTGCCGTCTCCACTCCTTTTGTCAGAGAACAGACGAAACATAATAGTTTCCTTAAAACTTGATTGGAATATTAGAATAAACGTGTAACACCACGATTTACACTAAAACAATCACTTAAAGGAGAGCATAATACAACCATCCTAGATTCAAACGTCGTAATGCATACATGCACTACGCGTTTTATTTTCCCTTCAACAAGCGTCTACCATCTCTGGCCTCCTTTTGAATAAGGATAACGATGAATTATCCCATGTTGACGTGGAGATTGCAATTCTCCTGTATCACTGCAGTGCTTTATTTGCTGCAAGTGATGTCGATAATTCATAACACGGAAATGCAACGTACTATTACATCATTCATGAAAACAGGATAGCGTCATTTTTATTTTCAAACTTCTCCGATAAAAGATCCTTTCAGGATCTACCCACCTGTTTCGATTATTCCTATACTTTTATCCATAGGGATCACGCTGTGTCATGTATGTCTTGGCTTCACGATGATGAATCCTCCCAATTCATCTGCCATGAGACGAGCAATGGCCAGGTGGACCTGAAACAAGGGAAACGACAGAAATTGAAAGCACGCACTGCTTTCAGTGTAACAGAGGCCAGAACCCTACGTCCGAAGGTGTGATGCGGAAGCAGAAGAAGGACACTGACGCAAGGAGAAAAATATGGGCCATTCGCTGCAGGATGGTCTATAAGCGAGACGGAAGTACCAATGGTTTGAAAGGAAACGCTTCCATTGTAAATAGCGATTCTGAGTATCAATTGTATGTATGGAAAGGTGATTGTGCATAACCTGCCAAGAGGTTCTTGGTTGTCATCCTTTTTTTTTTTTTTTTTTGAGTGCCAAGCTACACAATGCTCTTGTGAATGTAGAGAGATCGTTCTTTCGGATAACTTGGAGTTCTAGAACAATCGAATGTTTGTCATCAAGACGTTCTTTGTAATACACAGAATCTATGTAGTTTTCAAAAGGGGCGCGATCAGGATGTCTTATGTACTAAGAGAGGCCACTCTTAACTGCTTTGCAGCTCATGCATTGAAAACATTATAGGCTCAATTGACAGCCGCTCTGCTCATGTGAACATCTGCATAACAGCAGATTCGTGCAAATAATGTATGTGTGTGAAAAAAGCTCAGCCAGAAAGAGCATAACTCCTTAATCATGCTATTGCCTTGGTTCATTATTAAAACAAAAAAGCGGATGACTCATTTCAAATGTTTCATTGGATAGAAAGACAGGAACCTGGGCCCCCGGAAAACCCGATGTACTTCAATATAGAAGTAGACGTGTCAAGGTTTGTACGACAAGCATTTGTCATCTATTTTTGGGAAAATGTAAAATCCGTACATGCATTCTCATTGGGAACGAACTACTTGCTGAAAACAAAAGTGTGCACCTACCTACCTTTTGTTGTCTTCTAAGAAAGAGAGGAAGGGAAAGAAGTAGCACCATCCGGGGTTAACCTAGGATGTGTCTTTTCCCTCTGTCCTCTCTCTTTTCTTCTTTCTATCATGTACTAGCAATCGGATAAACTAATTTCATCTGTGGCAAAACGCACAGTCGATCTGCACTTTTATTGAAGACGAATAGATTGGCCTCTTTCCTCTAGGAAGACGGTTGGTTACTTCTTTCTTATGGTATTAAAGCAATGTATCGCGATAGCAGCGATTGTCAATAAAGGTCATATGAGAAAACATCTCAGAAAGAGCCCGCTACCATTTAAAAGCGCAACCAAAGGCGCGCTCTTCGTGTGTCCCCTAAGGTACAACGTAATGCAAAGGTTTTCTTTTCGTTCTGGAGGAACTTTACCCCACGTTCTTGTGTCTAGCATAAGCCTCTCTAAACCAATGTACAAAGTTTACTCTGAACCCTCCCCCCCTCTTGGGTAGGGTAACTGTAAGGTCATCCATTGACCAAATCGAAGGAAGCAGGTTTCTCACGGATAAGCCAGAGGTAATGACGACATGGTCGGAATGACATCTGTGTCGTCTAGTACAAAGAAGCGACGGTTCAGGTGAGAAGAGCTATTTTCTTTGATACATTCAGGGTGTTTGCACTGCATCACATGTTCCCACCGTTGAACAAGGTTAAAAAACTTGTTCAACAAAGATGTAACGCTTCATCTAAAGTTTGAATGGTAGTTAAACCATTTGTTTATGTGTATTTCTTCGAAATAGAGACACGCAACAGGATGCATTTTTTGGGTTCTTATCGTATGTTCGAAGTGAGAATCACACGATCTAGAATTCGTGTACATCTTAGTTTTCTACTTGGAACAGCAGTAGTCTGCATGACGGTGGGACTACCATGCGACGTACGCCAACAGTGACGTAGGTCATTTATTTTCCATAACCTGCGATGGTACGTTACTGAGGCCTATTTAGTCATCAAAGATTGCAGGAATAACATGGTTAATATGTGATAGAGTTTAGCGCCGCATGAAATACTGCATGCAGCATGACAACGGTAAGTGATAAAGCGTTAACAAATAAGACGAAGTGGAAAAAGGGTATGCACAAAGACGCTGGTCCATGACACAAAAAAAGGTTTTCTTGATAAGATATGGGGCTTGTAGCTTCTAGCGGTCCGCATGTGTCCTCGTACGGATAGACTGAAACGGGAAGGTAAAGTTTCTCGTTTGTTAAAAGTGCCGCAGCAATGCAAGTACTATGCACAAAGAGTACGACATGTAGGGTCTAAACTAGAGAGAGAGAAAATCAACCGTTCTATAGTTTTTTTTTTTTTTTTGCTTGCGTAGCCCAAATATTTATTGTCTGTCAAACCATTGCTGTAATCCGTATTACAAGATTTTCGAAGCTTCTTTAACCTAATGATTATATAATACATCTTTGATTCTATAAATCGAATGAGTGATCGGGTAAATTCCAGTTTTTGAAATTCGGCAAACTATTCAAAAAAAAATTATTATTATTATTATTATTGACAGAGCGGAAGTTTGAAACGAGAAGAAAAAAAAGGTGATGTTTTAAACATAAAGGGGCAGTAAAAGTTTAAGGCGGCACGAGGTAAAAGATTGTTATTAGTTCACACGTATTATCATGAGGTTACATTGGGGTTACTTTTTCTCTAAGCCATATTTTGTGATGATATGAGAGATAACATCAAAGTTTTTCAGAATAGAGAAAGATGGGATGTCACGATTTGGTATTTTCTCCTTGTCTGATCCGATTGGTTTATTACGGGAATGTCAAACATGGAAACGTGTCAGTAGAAAGGATATTCGGAATCCTAAAAACTCGTGGCGCGCTGATGTCGTTTCCGCCACCTGCATCACCTTATCCCATGACAAATAGTTGTATCCTGCTGATTTGAACACTCCATCACATGGTACTGTAACGAAACAATTGATAACCATGATCTCATCTGTGTAAAATAAATAAGTAACTTGAATCAAACCTGATTTTTTTTTGTTGGGGGGAAAAGAGGAGATCAATGAATGAATTAGAAGAAGTACGAGAACACTTAACTTAGTTCTAAGCTGAGCTATATAAGTTGAAGAACTTTTTTGGGGAAAGATCATTCTAAAATTCTGCTACGAAACGAAGCATTATGCTTCCTCGTGACACAACTTAGTTAACCAGACGGATCGGTCATGTAAAAGAAAGTAAAAACAAGCCAAGAAAGCAACAATGAATCCAGTTAAACCGATTTTTTTTTCTGTGGTGCAGGATGAAAATCCTAAACCCCCTTTTGCTTCACATCGAATCTATCCTGCTGACTGTTTGACAGATAAAAGAAAAAAATAGTTTAAGCGCAGTCAAAAAAAAATTACTGTTAAACTATCATGTGCGTCTAAAAAAAAAAAAAAAAAAAAAAAAAAAACTTGTCGTACCGTTGTCCTGTTTCTTTTCTTTTTTTCTCACCCTTCAAAGCTAATGCGCAAGGGGAAATCCATAACAACAGAAAGAAAGAGAGGAGATAAAAAAAAAAAAGATATACGCCAAGGGCTGGGCCTCCGCAGCAAAAAAAAAAAAAAAAAAAAAAAAGAGAGACTGTGCCTTTTCACACTCTCCTTTTGGGTAACACCTTGACCTTCCCCTGCGCTGGTCGGAGGTTACACAGAAAAGTCTCGGTTTGTGTAACTATGGCGCCCATGCCGTTGTCCCACTTTTACGCTGCAATGCTGGCGGAGTTTCCAGGGTGATTAGTTCTTTTCTTTTTAGTTTTGCCCTGCATGTGATAAGAATCACAAAAGATTTTTAGTGTATATTAAGTGATCTACGATCAGTATGTAATACGTTATTCTTTTTATGTTTAAAATAATAAAAAGGACATTGTGTTAATATATATAAAGTGATTATGATTTATAATAATAAGCGTTTGTTTAAAAAAAAAAAAGGCAGAAAAAGAAAAAAAAGAAAGAAAAAAGTCGGTTTTGTAATGATCGTTGCTCAAAAAGAAATGATCGGTGTACGAGGGCTAAGTTTGTTGTTATGTGGTCACTCACATGTGTTCATCTAGCCTTCAATGGGATGGAACCCCAAAATATATACAAAGTCTTTTCCCTTTTTACACCCGGACAATTTTTATCCTCCTGAAACAGGTCAATTCTGGCACTACTTTCCCCTTATGTCCCCCACATCTCGCACATACACACACATCCGTTCATAGACTAAAGTACAATACATAAACCCATCTCTTACGATTCTCCTTTATCCCTTGTCTACTCCACGCATGTCCCCAATAAAAAAAAATTTTTTTTTTATCTTTATTGTCCGATTTTTTTTTAAAGTTTAGTTATTTGTGTGTCAAATTGTGATCGTCAGGTTCAGTCAGACACAGACGTACTTTTTTTTTTTTTTTCTCCTAATAAATTAGACTCCATTCTTCTGACTTTCTTTCTTTTTTTTTTTTTTTTTTTTTTTTTTTTTTTTTTTTTTTTTTCTTTTCTTGTTTTTTTTTCTTCTTCTTCTTCTTCTTCTTCTTTCTCTTTTCACTTGTACTCTTTCTTTACTTTTATAACTATACATTTAAACACGTGGCATTGACAACGAAAACCATAACAAAATGTCTTATCGGTCATCATCATTAAAACCAACACACGATCTTCCTGACCTTTGTAATGTCGTATTTCAATGTCTATGGAAAGGTGCACCTTGGAATATCGAATGCCAATCCAAATTTTCTGGTTACTGTCGACATTTATTGAATATTGTTCATACAACACCTGAAATTGTTTATACCAGGTAAGACATATTTATCCTATCCAAAAAGAAAAAAAAATTCACATTTCTTTCTCTCTATTTAAGTCTTAAGTTTGCTCAGAAATTCTTGGCATTGGCACCGCCACGAACAGATCCCTACGATTCCGCATGTTCCATTTTTACTGTTGCACTTATGTTGGCATACAAGTACCAGGCAGAAGACAAACCATCACCTGATCTGGTAATATTCCCCTTTCATTCTTTTTTTTTTTTTTTTAATTCGTTTATATAGAAGTACTGGTCAACCATCTCCTTGATTCCTAGATCTACTCTAATTAAAGTTGAACGAGAGTTTATTCAACAAATGATGCATTTCGATACAGAATCCTTCGATCAATGGGTTGATGAATGCAATTACGTTTACGATTCTTATATGAACGTCCTTATCTCAACAACCAACAGTGATTTACCTCCTCCACCTCCTTCGATGTGCGTTAGACCTCAACAATCTTTACTATTGACAAAACCGTTTCAGTATATTCCCAAACCATCTTCATCTCCAGCTGATATTACCATGATCGATCCCTCTACCGACGTGCCACTGACACCTGACTATTCCTGCACGGCTGATCCATGGCCTGTCGAAGAATGCACCTACCAAGCCGACTATACAAACTGGCCCGATGTAGGATTGTCGATGATGATGCAGCCTTTTTACTATCAAGACGAGATAACCAACGCCAGTTTTATCGAGGATACATCCCTTGATAACATGCCGCTACTTACAACAACCGATCCTACCCTTACACATTCAATTGTCACACCCACCACTACTATGCCCATTCCAAACCTTACACCCGTCGATAATAACATCTTATGGAATATCAATAACGACAACAATGACGATCATCTGTGGTATTTCCCTTATATACCATTCTCGTCCAGTGTGTCCTTTTAAAAACAATCCGACAACCCCCCACCCATTGATGTGTACCATATGTAAATCCTCTCTTACCTTCGATGAATCCCTCACTTGTTCATATTCTTCGCATTCTGGGCATCACTGTAGTATATATGCCACAACAACAAACTACAACATGTTTTTTTTTTTCGTAAATGCTTCTTTGTTTATTTGGTTAAAATTTTTTTGAACGGAAAAGGAAAAAGTGATATAAATATGCATCATCAGGCTTGCTGCATATGACACATGCTTACTATTGTTTTCATCACGACGAAAATATGCATGCGAGTAGAACATGCTCGTGCTGCGTTCAAACATAAATATTACTAATGCCATGCATTGTTCATTTGTTTGAATATTGCAAACAATGACAAATACAAAAAAGGCAATCGATTGGGAAATACTCCTTTTTGTTCATGCATTGGACTTCAAAGCCATCTGGGTTCGGCTATTTCCGATCTCGGACCCCTCCCTCAAAGCATGGTTTCATGACACCCCCCCCTTTTTTTTTATGAGGATGATGAGGGTGACTAGTGTGTATCACATTAAAAAAAGAAGTGGAAAAAGGAAAGCAAAAGGCAAGACACGAAAAAATCCCAGTGAAACCTTCAAAAATAACTAACGTTTTCTAGAGTTAAAAATCCCGCTCCTATTTCCTTATTCTTCTTATTATCCATGACGCGGCAACGTAAAATAAGTTGTCTACCCTGCCGGTCTAAAAAGACACGGTGTGATCGAGAGAGACCCTGCAGCCGCTGCAAGCGTATAAACAAAGCCGACAAATGTGTGTACCCGGAACCGGGCTCACTTGGCCGGCCTCCCAAGAATGCTGTGTTTCATAGAACCGCCGGCCAAAAACCATTCTGTCGCGAATTCATCTTTGAACATAACAACCATCCCCATGACGCCTGGTCGCTATTGCCTACACAACGAAACTCCCTTCGTCATTACATCGAAGACATCTTCCAACTCTACTCACAGCGCGGTTTATTGTTGCGTCATTGCATTCATGAAACCGATGGCATGCCCCAGAAACCCCCACGGATACGCATGCCGACAACCAACATGAGCCACCAGTTCACCTGGCTAGCCCCAAGCATCGTCAATCTTCTTCTCAGACGTCTCAGCCAGTTGCACCTCGAAGGGTTTGCCGACGTCGAACTCTCCCTCCATGCCTTTACCTTGACAGAAACAACACCCTACTTTGCCCTGGCCCCACTTCCAGGAGACCCCCTCTCATCCTTGCCTCCGCACCAAGCCCTTCAGCTGATCGACGCTTTTTTTAATCTCTACCCTTACTCGTTCATCCTCAACAGATCCCTCTTGTTGCAGCACTACTGGACAGACGCCGCAGATCCCATCCTACTGAGCATCGTGTGCGGGATCGGCCTCTACATGTCCCAGCTCAACGGACGTCCCGTCACCTACTGGGCCGCCACCCTACCTGATCGCCGAAACCCTTTTTTAGACCACGCCCATGCATTACTCCAACAAGTCTCTGCAGATGCCACCCCAGAAAAGTACCAGGCCGTCGTCCTGCTCAGTCTATTCGAGACCCTGCTCGGTCTGCCAAAACGAGGCATGACTCTGCTCGCCTTATCCTACATGCTGGCCTCCCAGCTAGGCGTGCTGGATAACAAATTTCAAGGAACAATGGCCGAACAGGAATTCATGTGCTGGACTTTTTGGTCTGCCTATGTACTATCCATCTACGGCTGTGTCGAACGTACGTAAGTGTTTCGCCTGTCATCGCCTGACATTGAATCTCTCTCTACCTTTCCACATAGTCGGTCTAAACAACCGCGATGCCCTGGCCATGCACAAGGTACCATTTCCTCCCGTCAGTATCCACACATCCGCCGCCTTCCAGTACGGCGCGCTCGACCACCCGAACCCAAACCTCATTGAATCCTTCTACTCGCAAGTCGTCATCGCCCAGTTCAGCTACCTGATCTTCCGCCTCACCCCGCGACCACAGCACAACCTCTTTGGCATGTCTGTGCCAAACGACATGCTTGTACAGTACACACAACACAGCGTCGAAGACCGGATCCAGCAAATCATAGACAACTTTACCCTCCTCGTAAACACCAACCGCAAATGCTGGTCACTACAGCAACAGTACATGATCGAAGTGACCCTCCTTTTGTACCAAATTCACTTCCGATTTCTAAAGCCCGCTCTCAGACATGGCCACGCGAGTATGTTCGAACTACCCATCCGCCACCTCTCCTTCCACCTGGACGAACTCGACCCGGCCGACCCAGGCATTGCCTCGCGCCTTACAGAAGTGCTCCCAACAGTGCTCATTCTCATTCAACGCCTCGATCGGTTTTTACACGCCGGGACCCCGCCGACACCCTCTCTGCCACGTGGGTTGATGGAATCCAACCTAGAAACCTGCGCACGACTCCTCATGCTAATATACCAACGCACACCCAGATCGGATATACTGGATCATCTCAAAAGACTGCTGTCCTTAGCGAAAATAGACCTGTGGCGGACGTGGCCGGCCACCAAAATGGTCCGCATTCGCATCGACACCTTTCTAAAACACCATCAGGACGACAAAAAATCCTCACCAGAACAAGAAGAATCCTTTTTTCTCATGCCAAACAGCGACAATGGACTATTCGATTTCTCCGATTCATCGCAAAATTTTCTATTATTGGATGATGTTTGGCTCGCATAGCAAGTTACACGACAACACATTTCATTTCCCGCGCCACATCTTCATCTCTAGAAAAAACACGGCATTGAAAGGCATAAAAGAACAGAAAAAAAAACATACAGCATCCATGAGACTACCCAATGTTCTTTAGAATAAAAAAAAAAGACATTGCGACAAAAGAAAAAGACTTGCCTTCGTTGACTTCAATAGAGGATGGCGCCACATAAAATGGCAAGAATGTCGTGTAACATACGCCTCTTTTCAGAGGCCCCATCGGTGTTGGTCTGATGACGTGATGCTACATGACAAGAGCCTTTTTTTATATGCTCCGTCCAATTTTTTTTCTTCCTTTCTGACCTCCTTTTTTTTTTTTTTCATGGATTCATCACATCAAAACTATCCTCCACCCGAAAATTACGGGTATCCTCCACCGCCTCAGTACTATGCACCGCCTCCGCCGACTCAGGGCGGCTATTCCACAAACAACGGATACGCCGAACTCGGTCACTCGTCTCAGGCCAAGATCAGACCTTCCAGTGGATTTAAGGATGTCTGGGCTGCGATTCTGTGGCTTTGCTGTTTTATCGGCTTTATTGTTGTCTCGGTGATTGGTCTCCGAGGCTTTGCAAGCCATGGCAGCAACGTACCCACCACCGCCATTACATTGGATGCGGCTACCGCACGCATCTTCGGCTACTCGGCAATCGTGGCATTCGGTCTCAGCTTTTTGTATCTGGTTTTGGCCAATGCGTAAGTCCGTCCAAATTTAACCTTTCAACCCGCTCACCAATGACATCGCAGGTTTCCGAAACCTCTGATTTATGTGACCTTCGCTGGCAGCATCATTGTCTACTTTGCCGTCACCATTTACTACTTTATCCGCCATTACTACTCTGCCGCCATCATCTTTTTGCTATTTTCATGTCTCTACCTCGCCTGTTTCTTTTTCTGGCGATCACGGATCCCATTTGCGACAGGTAAGCCCGCCCACCCATTATTTGTTTGTTTGTTGGGGCTGAGATGTTCTCAAAGTGATGCTCGAGACCGTAACCTCGATTACACGTCGTCATAAAAGCACCATTGTCGCCGGCCTGGTGTCGCTCGTTCTGCAGACACTGTACAGCATCTGGTTCGTCCTGACCGTTGTCGGCGTGTACCAAGTGTACAACAATCCCCAGGGAAACAACAGCACATTGACAGGCTTGATGGTATTCCTGGTATTTTCATTCTATTGGACCTCGCAGGTGATTACGTACACCACGCATGTGATTCTGGCTGGTGTGTTTGCCACCGTCTATTTCGTCAACGATCAAATCCAGCATCCCATCTGGGGCAGCATCCGACGCGCGCTCACCACCAGCTTTGGCACCATTTGCTTCGGCAGTCTGCTGATCGCCCTGATCAACCTTGTTCGCTTCTTTGTCCAGCTTGCACGCGCCGACACCGATAATGCGATCGTCGCCTTTCTTCTCTGTATCGTCGAATGCATCATTGCCTGCATTGAAGGCATCTTTGTAAGTGCCCGCAAACGGCTCCCTGCCTATGCCTAACACGATCGTCTAGGAATGGTTCAACTACTATGCTTTCAGTGGTGTGGCCATCTATGGTGAGGGCTTTATCCCCTCAGCCAAACGTACGTGGACATTGATCCAGGATCGTGGCCTCGATGCAGTGATCAACGATAATCTGATCGGCAATGTGCTATTTATGGGCGGCCTGCTGGTTGGCGTTCTTTCGTCTCTTCTGGGCTTTGTGTATCTGCAGATTGCCCGACCAGCGTACAACACAACAGGTAGTATGACGGCTGTGGTTGTCATGGTTTGCTTCTTGATTGGTTCTTCCATGTTTTCCACCATCGCCACCGTCATTTCCAGCGGTGTGGCAACAACCTTTGTCTGTCTGGCCGAAGACCCTCAAGCACTGCAAAGGTAAAAAAAAAAAAAAAAAAGGAAATCCAATGCCTTTCATTTAATCCTTTCTTTTTTATTTTATTTTTGGTGATTAGAACGCAGCCCGTGCTTTTCGAAAAGGTAAGGTGCACAGTACAAAAGATACCCAAAGACTTAACCTCCATTGAAAGATCCGAGAAACGTGGCCACAAGTTGTGCAAGGCATCTAATCCTAACCATCATTATTACACTATTCTATTTCATTATCCTAATTTCAAAAAAAAATAAAAAAAAAAAATAAAAAAAGAGGGGGGAGTCATGTACGATAAAGTGGCTAGCAAAGCCATGTACAACTATAATTCGGAAAAGCGACGCGGGTGCCTTTAGCGCAACGTCATTTTGTCCATTCCATAAGAGGTCAAATTATTGTTCGTTCCAGTGTCACCCAAGACCATCGACGACACAGAAGCCATCGTCTCATTCTTCTGGCATGTGACGCTATGAAAAGCACGTTGCTGTGTATCCTAATGTTGTACACACCAACGACAAGTCATCTATCCAGACGATGACAAATCGTACATGGACGTTCCTTGTGTGTCTTTAGAAAAAGTTGATCTTGTGCCACCAACCTGCTCCTGCGTGAGAAGGGATCACCTGAAAGAAAAAGGAAGAAAACTCTGGTTAAGAGTTGAGGAGAAACAAAGGTAGAAAGCTGGGGTAACCCAGGCGGGGTTCTTTTAGAAAAAAGGAAGGCCTAGCAAAGGTGTCCTTCGGTTTCCCACTGTGGGACACAACCATTCGTCTGTCTCTGTCTCTCTCTCGCTTTTCAGCCTTGGTTATATATAGGATGGTTTCATGCGAATGACTCACTCTTTTTTTTTTTTTTTTTTTTTTTCTTTTTTTTTTCCCG
>JNEV01001253.1:0-54429 GCA_000697495.1 Saksenaea oblongispora B3353
TTACTCCCTCTTTTTTTTTTTTTTTTTTTTTTCCTATTTCTCTTCCCCTCATGTCAGTCCAGCATGTGTCTTCATTCAATGACAAGCATGATCGCCCCGATCTGCTACGATCCGCCGCCTCGTTCTTATCGGTACCTGATATCAGGCCAGTGGAGCGGGCAAAAAAGGCCGAGTTTTTGCAACACAAAGGATTGACGTCTTGGGAAGTCGATGAAGCATTTCGCCAAGCAGACCATGTGGTACAAGGCTCAACGTTATCTGCCCCTCTATACTATCTGTACTATCCGGCGCCGCCACCTGCCATCCCATTCCGACGGACAGTGGCCCTTGCGCTGATTGTCGGGTTAAGCATAACAGGCACCGTAGCGGCGATCATGGGAGTAATCAAGGTAAGAGCTCGCTTCCACAAAATCTGAATTTCATTTTTTTTTTTTTCCAGCGACTGATCTCCCCGATTCTCCATGCCGTTGCACAGTACCGACGTGATCAGTACAACCAACGAACTGCCTTTCTAGAAAAGTTGACGGAGTCACTACAAACAGCAGCTATCCGTCCTATGTCCGCGGCAATGTGCGCTCATCAAGCCCAAACAGCCGACCGTCTAGATAACATTGTCCACCAGCTACAGAGCTACCGAATAGAAAGTGCAAGAAAAGGCAATCAGCTATGGTCACTCCGTGCATCATTGCGCGATTTTAAACAGACTTCCACCAAAGCGTGCGAAAAAGACGCCTCCTCTTCTTCTGGTTTTCATGGTCGTCCAATCAATGCCTCTCCGATAGTGGAAAACTTCAGAACTGAGGTTCTCGGCCTTAAGGGCGTTCTCCTAAACCGGAGAAATTTCCCCGTGGCCCAGCCCACGGAGCAGCCCTTATACCATCCTCGCAGGCGCAGATCATTCCGTTCGGAACTAGCAACGGACGGCCAACCCTAAGTCGCCGGAACAGTCAAGACGTTCACAGGTGGATTCTCTTAAGTCAAAACATAACAATCGATAGCATTTCTGTAAAAAATAAACCATGCTATGTTTATAGTCTTTATCCGAAGAAACGTAGGACAAATTTAGGGTTCAATGGGTGACTCAGGCACACCAGGCTCACCAGGGAAATCAGCCTAATGTGCAACAGCCCAGTAGACAACTTTCCTGCTATTTCAGAAGAACAGCAAACAATACCACTTTTTTTTTTTTTTTTTTTTTTTTTTCCTCAGAATCAATGAAGGATCCGTGCGTTTCTTTGGAAAACAGAAAGCGCGATAAAAGATAGTGGATAATGCGCCGTCACTCCTTCCAAACAGCCGTGACTGCTCCTCTTTCCATGAAAGGCACTGAGATTTTTTTTTTTTCGTTTTTGTCAACTCATAATGGCTGCTCTGGAAGTCTCTGATATTTTGGAAGCGCACAAGGCACAATAGTAGGTTTTTTCAACGATCATGATGACAGACGTATTCATGTCGATTTTAAACCCATGTTTAGTAAGCCGATCACTGTCGAGAAGCTTGTTCCTTTGGATTTTGATCTGAATTTGCTTTCTGGTTTTGATACCAATGCGCACGATGAAAAACGTTTAAAGTAAGCGGTTGATCCTATCTGTTGGGTGTCGTTACTTATGATTGCGCCGATGACTAGAAACGACAAAGAGGCATACCTGAAAGATCTGACGCGTGACAATGCACAGTTGATTGTCAATGAGATCTTCAAATTACCCATCATCAGCAACGATGCTGGTGTGCTGGCACAACTTCCCGATCGATCAACGTTGATTCCTCGAGAAAAGCCTTTGCCAAAGGACAAGCCATTGACCCGATGGGAGAAATTCGCAAAGGCCAAGGGCATCCAGAAACAAAAGAAGGAGCGCATGGTATGGGACGACGAACGAAAGGAATATGTGCCCCGCTGGGGTTACGCTGGTGGCCAGAAGAACAAGCTGGACGACTGGCTTATTGAGGTGCCCGAGCATACCGATCCCATGGAGGATCAGTACGCTAAGAAGCGCGAGGAAAAGAAAGAACGTGTCGAACGCAACGCAAAGCGACAGAAACGTAATGTTGAGGAGACGGGTGCTGCGGTCATGGCCGGTAAAAAGGATGTCAGAGATTTCAAGAAGAGCGAGCTGCAGGCTGCTATTGCTGCTTCCAAGACGGCTACAGCCAGTATGGGTAAATTCGACAAGAAGCTGAAGGACGAACCAAAGGTGAAGGGTGTCACACACCAGGTAAATAGAGAGAGAGAGAGAGGGAGAAAGAAAACTTGCCACTAACGCTTGTCTAGTTTGCACCAATCATTGGCGATACAAAGGCTGAGAAGAATTCAGCACTCGACATCTTGAAGAAGGTGGTTGGAAAAGAAGACTCTGTCGACGTTAAAAAAGCTTTGCGAATGCACAGCAAAGAACAGAGTTTCAGCAAGAAGCCATTTGGCAAGAAACCATCCGGCAAGAAACCATCCGGCAAGAGACCATCCAAAAAATAATAGCATTCCTTCGTATCATCCCTATCAGTTTTTGCTGGAATCTGTACTCTTTTTTGTTTTTTCGCATCCAACAAAAAAAAAAAAAAAAAAGCATTGGCCATCCGTTATGTTTTAAGGCAATATATATATATACGCTTTTGATAGAATTCTAATGTGTCCCTTCAAATACAATTGCTTTTTCCAATTCATTCTGGCGCTGCCATTTCAAAAGCAGCTCATACTTCTGACGCTTGCTTCCTTCAACATGCTGTAGCACTTCCAGTAAACGTTCTCGTGCTTTCTTCATGTTAGGCTAGAGCGAAAAGGAAGCCTCGTTAAGTTCTCTGCGGGGCAGCCAATAATTTCTTTACCTGAAAGATATGGACACCGTACATGGTTGTCACGATCAGTTCATCCAAACCATCCCGATTCAAATCAAGATGTGTCATTCGGTAAATTGGGTATGCAAACTGCCGCCTCCACAGAACATTATAATCCTTTGTTCCTTGCACTTCTTTCATCAGTGATCCATCAAACAGCCTCTATCCTCACCTTGTTTGTAGATCAGGACCTGCCGACCATAGGTACCAATTAATATTTCACGTTCGCCGTCCCAGTCCACGTCCATCACATGAGAACACAGGACACTATCGTACAGGCCCGACTGTGGCAGTAGTCGGTTTTGAGACAGACCGCTGGCATCGATAGAACTACCTTTTTACGTCAGCAAAAAAAAAAAAAAAAAAAACGGATGGAAGAGGTACCGGTAGACAATGGCTTGTTCAATGGCACAGGTGACCACCAGATGCAGCTCATCATCGCTCCGCACTATAGGAAAGATAAGCGTCTCGCGGATTTCTTTGATCGGGCGGCATTACTTGTTTTGGATACCCGTGGCTGGAAAATAAGGACAGATGTGATCGGACTAAAGACGCGACCCGCATGCCATTTGGTTTCATGACCCTCTATATATTCCCATGTTACCGCTTGTTGTGTAACATCCATGTAATTTACCTTTATTATAAAAACTCAAAAAAATCTCTCCGTTCTGGCCACCTGCACAAATCACCCGCTGTCCATCGGGGCGATCGTAGATGTGTGTAAAGAGAATCCTAGGCGATCATTAGCACGGGTCAGTTCATAAGGCTGGACGTGCCTGATCCGCAGTTCCGATATTCGCCCGAGCATGGGAAAGTACGTAGCCGATGGTGTCTCGATAAAGCGGGGTGATTCTTTGTCCTGTCCTCCTCCTTCTATCAGCAATCCAAAGGGGGAAAAAGCAATTTGACCGTACCTGAACAAACAAGTGTAGTATCCCGTCGGTGGATGACAGCAAAAAAGCGGTTTGTTTTTTCCCTTCACGTTCCAATCTTTGTGGTTTTTTTTTTTAGTACATCAGTCAATTGCATGCTTACTCAAGGTGGGTAATCTGCATGGGTGGGTTGGATAGTGGGATGATCTGGCAAGAATCTTCCGCCGATGGTCGGTTACGAAACAAACAGAAAAAAAAACAAACGTTGGGTACCTTCAATAGCAAAGAGTGTCTGTTCCAAATACGGCTTGGCTGGGGTGTCGTTTCCATAGATACGTAGACTGTACGTTATTCCCGACTCTTCTCCTTCTCCCGATTTCTACACTTGGCTTCAGCATTGACTCTTCCTGTACTACTTTTTTTCACCTCGGCTATAGCAATGGCGGCTATGACATGGATCGCGTCTCCACTATGTTCCTCGATCACATCCACCGCAATCACCTCGGACTTGCCTGGTCGGTGCATAAGTGAGTCTTCTTTCCTTTTCGCCGACACCATCGTTACCTATTTCAAGGCCAAGGCCAATACAAAGACAGTTCCAGTAGCCATCGCGTGCAATAAACGCCGTCAGCTCAGCTGCAGAGGCTGTGAAAAAATGCCGCACCGGCCGAGTGGGTGCTAGAAGAAAAGATGGGTTCAGTGATGGAAGTACATGTGAGGGCCGACTTTTTGGTTCACCCGGTGGTAATGTCTCGGGCAGCTTTTCATAACGATGGGATGGAAATTCCTCCAGTCGATCCAGGTAGGTAGCAAGACATGAGTCAAGCGTCGTCAAGCCATAAATATTACTGAAGCCATGAGTGACATGAATGAAGACCATGTCGCTTACGTTCTCTCAAATCCATATCTTGCATAATGTGTTTCTCGAAACAAAAATTCATCGTCGTTTAATGACTCGGGCATGGCGAAAAAACTGGTGCATAAAACAAGCAAGACGATGTGACTTTTTTACTATTTGGACAGGAATCCAATACTGATCGTTCCATTCCAGGCTTCACTATCAGATACAAATGATGCTTCATGGTAGCCGGGTAGGATTCCTCCTACATTTTATTCATGTGCAGCTATTTAGGAAAGTGAGTACAAATCACAAGAAGAGCAATCCATCTACAATGAGCCTACTCTGTCCAGACTAGCTGTCATGCTACTTGAACGTTGTGGTATCCATAGCTGGTATCCGCATACAAATGTCAAGCTCGAGTTACATTCGGTGCATTAAATTCACTTGATATCCTATAAAAAGGGGTCTTAGACTCGCTCTAATAAAAGATATGCAACAATCTCATAATATCATCGTTCGTACCAGCGTTTTAGCACTTTAGCTGTCTATTAGAGACCACACAAATACACCTATTTTTACACCGATACAATAGACGTGTACCTAGGGAAGGCCAAGAGCCCAACACCATTTTTTCTTTTTCTTTTTCTTTTTTTTTTTTTTTTGCATATGCATGTATTAAAGAGCTTGGATTAAATGCTTCTATGCAGACGACCATGGTTACTCTCCTCGCTGTGGCTGAAATCCGCCAAAACTTGTGTTGAGGGTGTTCTGATTATCCACCGTCGATTTATTCATTTTCCCTAACATATGCGCTCGTACATGTAGGAACAACGAATTTAGATTATCATGAAAGCTCTTGTTCCAGATAAAGACAGAACTTGTCCCAAAACAATTTTGAGAGCGTCTCAACCGACTGTGAGAATGCTACCATTCGAGCGGTTTTCTCACCCTGTTAAACAAAACCCCACACAGAAAGCAGTCGTTCATGGGAACTTTCTCATTTCGATCTGTTAACTGTAGGATAAAGGTAGCAAATGCACATAGATCCAAACAAGAAGGATAACGGTGTAGTATACAAGATATGATGTGAACTTTTCAGTTGAAGGATCGTCCATTTATGGTTAGAAATAAAGTTTCGGTACCCCAAAAGGCATTGTTCCGCGCAGTAATCTGTCAACACCTTTCTTTCACATAATCACCACACAATGTGTCGATCCGCTTCCATGGATTTGGATGCCCGATGGAAACTGTTCCGTCTTGTCGATGGCAAAGCTATGTCGATCGCATTTCTCGTGAAGATTGCGCCGGACGATACAGTTGACGACCTCAAGAATGTGAGCAAGAGGAACAATTGAGAGAAACCGTTACAGATATTGCGAACGACTTTTTTTTGCAGCTGATTCGCGATACTACGAAAGACTCTTGGAGTTTGTGACAAATGGTGTGGAAGTCCCCGCAATAGGAACTCCACCGAAAGGCCTGCCTTTTGTTGCGCCAAAGGCTCTGTTGAAAAGGAACCGACCAAGTCTTTTGTTCGTAAACCACCTACCACAGTCATCGGAGGCGGAGGATCCTCCTAGTACTGCAGATCATGCTATCGCCAGGATTGAAGCATGCAAAACCCCTCTATCACCTTTATTTAGTGTTTCTGGTTGTGGGGAAACGAGAACAACGATTGGAATACTGTGTAAGCGTTGGAGTTTCTATCTCAACACCTCCACGTGTGGCTGGGGCTCGAATGGCTTCTACGGTTCTCTGATGACAATCAAAGACTGGAAGCGATATGGTTTATGTATGACAAGGAAGCTAACGCGTATTTTCATGTATTGGTATTGGCCTGTATTCTCCCTCGTATCTTGATCTTAGCTTGCTGTCTCGATATCGCAAAAAATCAATAACTGCAGGTTTACTTGCAAGGACTGGGCACTGTTTCAAGTCTATTTTTCTATAGACAGAGGCACCAGTATTTTCTATGATCTCTTCTACAAATTTCAAGATATAATTTGCACAAATTATGTAACAGTTGAATGCCTGGGTGGTATCGTTCGCAATCGTTTTTCGACTTTGCGTTCACGCCTTCAATGGTTGCTCGCGTGCATAACGGACTATCCAAAATTACTTATCAAGTACCGTTTCGCTTATCCTGTGTTAATTTGGTAACTTTTTTAAGCGCTATTGGTGCCGTTGTTTATCATTTAGGGCGCTCAATCTGATGCATCTCAGTTGAAAATACAAAGTGAGCACTATCGATTGAGCAGTTCATAAAAAAGATCCACCAGACCGCTGCAACATCTCCTATCGGCGATCCAAGCTTTATGTCACCAACAATGATAACTTCATTAGCACACACTCATACCGCCCTTTCATGGATACAACATTGATTTAACTTTGTTCAAGGTAGTTATCACTAGCGCCACAATGTCGGACCGATCCGATAAAAGAAAGGAAAAAACAGGGGCAAGGTTGATGTTTTTTATCGGGATGATTTCTGGTAATACTTTAGGAAATCCCGCTTATCGGTCATGCCTAACTTTATCCTTCTCAAGCGTGCAATATGACCGAGCGATAAGGTTAACTGACCACCTACTACATCCTCTGTATCTGCTAAGGCGGAGACGTCCGGTGTTTGTGTCAAATTACTCGTGCTTGAGCAAGGTGCTTCGCTCTGGGGCAGACACTTGACAACGAGTGTATTATGGAACTGACCGCGCGTTTAGTCTTTCGTATCGATGTTCCGCCCAAGCAACTTACCTGCGAACATAGCTTGGCAAAGTGGAAAAATTGATTGCCGACGGTGTATGTGGGAGGAAGATTGCCGTACTCATACCTATTCGCTGTCCATAAGCCAGTCCTTGCGAAGCAATGACTTACTTAAATGCCATAACATGGAAACGACCATTTCGATCGCTCGCTTTATACTCTTTGAAAAGAGGAGCAAACTGAAGCAATGCTCGACCATTCGATGTGGTTCCCTAGATCCGTATCGACATGTGTGAGGGCGGAACCAACCATGTTTGTTTATACCTCAGGAAGAATGGCGACAGGTCTTCCATACTGCGATTTGGCCAAGCGTGCTATTTCTTTTACGCTGTGCAGCTGATCCTGAGGAACATTCTCTGGTACCAAGGCTGGAAAGCGTGTACAGAGACGAATGGCTTCCCATGTATTAATGAAACGCACTTGTTTTGTTCCAGGGTACACCTGAGTAAACACAGGGCGGAAGCTATAACTGCCGTATGAAAAATAGCATGTTGCATAAACTGCTCGTACCGATAAGCAAGATAAAGAATGTCAATGTAAGAAGTCCAATTGGTGACAAGTATATCTCCTGCTTGAACACCATCCGATGTGTTCTTGTTTGCTGCAGTGCTTCCTCGACTAGTTTCCGTGTTATTTGATCACGTCATGCTATCTTTTTTTTTTTCCTTACCCTTTGCGCAGCGAAATCGTCTCGGTTTTAATGTAAAAGAAACCAGCAAAAAACAAAATGAGTCGGATCAAAACCGCAGAAAAGAGTCGATTCCATGCTCTTTTAATGGGACCCAGAGGTGTCTATCACGGTGAAGAAATTGGTACCGCCAGCTGGACCGGCTAGGTTGGACCTTACCAGGAGAGTTCCCAAGACTTGCACGCTGACAAAATAGAGTAGTGCCAAAACCGTGATAATAACAAGCTTGATGGCACCCTGAAGTGGTCCAGCAACGTAGTGAACCACGTTGGATAGCGTTTGAACAAGGCCGGATTCAGTGTGTGGTGGCTACATAGTGCATGGTCAGGATTGCGATCAATGTTGAGCGGGCGGGGGAGAAGTACTTTACCACTGGTGGTAGAAATGGCTGAATGCCAGTGCCGGGATCCTTATAGAGTGTTCGTTTATCGTCATAGCGCGAACATACGGCTTACCCTCCAACGCGAATACTTCTCCATGTGAGACTGTCCAGGTCAAAGTTACCTGTGATTTTGTCGGGGAAAAGAAAACAGAAGAATAGCCAATTGAAATGCCGTCGAACTCGTTTTCTCGTCTTTGTGTGCGTGTACGTCTACCTCGTTTATGCAATAAGGCAATAATAGAAAGATGTTCCGGTGATGGATAGTTTCATGTGATATCAATCAAAATGCCTGTCCAACCTTTAAGGAAACATTATTATTCCTCGATTTCTCGGGAAAACGATGAACCACCATGATTATCCTTTCGTTTGTCAAACGTTAAAACAAGTTTATTATTTTAACGTTAAGTGTGGGCGTACACTTTTTTCCATAGAGCATTTTTCATTGGTGTCAGAACTCACGTTTGCTTGTACACGTTGCCAACGCCATTTTTCCTTTTTCTCATGAAGGCAGCACTGGACATTCCCAATGTCAATGAAGGATCGGATACATGACTTTAATCCCCTCTCCATGTGTTTGAGCAGAATAGAGATTCAGTCATGGCGAATGCCTCCAAAACAGACATGGCATGTCATCTTATTTTTTCCCGAACAGACCAGCCCAAGCATCGATGGTGACTGCACCGTGCACCACGAGCGAGTGATGGGCATGAGGATGACTCTTTCGAGTAAGCTAATGGGTCGACGGATAGTCCACAGAAGACGTAGCGTTGCGCCTGGCGAGGCTTTGTGTGAATCCACTTGGTGATACAGATAACACTTTCAACCAAGACGGTTGGCGGCGGACAAAAATATAGGCATGATTCTCACTGGGGAACTGGGCTTATTTTGCGAAGAGAAGAAATAGAGCCATTGGATGTGAAACATTCTTTTTGGCAAATACAGATCTCTATGATATAAAGAACAGAATCTCCCACATAACGTGAAAGAAACAGAGACTATGATTCCCGGTGCGAAATCATTTACGCTGGCGCATTATAGTGCATGTCACTGTGTTACCATCTGGCGAATGTTTTTAAGAAGACGCTGCACAGCTCATTGAAAGATAAACCGCGTAAAATAGCATGTTTTTTTTATCCTGGGGATGGCCTGATAGTCATCTTACTATGCATTGATCTCAGGTCACGCTTACCGGCGGTTGATCCCATTGTCGGGTAAACCACGACTTCGCCCTAGTTTGTATTATCCTTTTTCGGACGACGAATGATCGGTACCTGAACTTTTTTCATCAAGAATGGACTTTTTTTTTTAGTCTCCAGGGCAACGTCTTGTGCTTCTTGTTCCTTCTTCTTTCATCAACCTTTCCATGCCTCGCCCCAATGCCTAATTCTCGATCCTTTTTTGAACCTACACTCATTAGCATTCACGATGCAGTGACCGACTCCCCTGTTTACCGTGCCAACGTGGATCATGTCGACGAACAGTTAACCCATGTAGAAAAATGGCTTGATTCTATTTTACGCCATGCGAAGCGCTATGTCGAACTCCTTCATCGTATGAATCCATATGTTCTATTTTTTTGTCACTGACGCAAGTTTACTCAGAGTTGAACGAGGAGAGTACCATACTATGCAAGCGAGCAGTGCCGGTTGGACTGGACGAGACTCTTTTAGGTAACACAATAATGGATAGTCAATGGTACAGAACCAATTTAATCAGCTGCAGATCCCAATATTACTGGTGCTGTCATGAAAAGTTACTCGGATGCGTTGCAATCGACGCTCACACTGAAAACCAAATTGGTAAGCGTGCACGTCATGTCCCCCACGACAGATATGCTCATACCATTGTCAATAGGCATCTGACCTAGAGACTAACTTTATTCAACCATTACAATCGTTTGCAGACACACATATTAAGGAATTTAAGGTGCAGTCCCGAGAAAAGCGGAATTACGATGCTGACAAATGATCCAGGAATTGCGCAAACAACACCAACAATCCCTCGAAACCTACGAAAACCGGTTAGCAACCTATGCCGCAGCAGAAGATTCTCTCCTACATGCAGAAGCAGCACGACTGTACGAGTCTCGTCAAGCATACGTACGGATATCAGGACAGCATGTGCTGCGGATCTTGAAATTTCGATCCTTGCTGGAGCACAACCTCGTGGACAGTTTCTCGGCTGCGGCACTTGCGCAAAGAGATTCGAGCAACGATAGCGCCACATGGAAAGAATTGAGCCTAGCCATGGACGCATGGCGACGCTGGCTTAAGGATGTAAGACAGAGCCCCGTCCGCCTAGCGCCTCTCCTTAACACAACCCATAGGATAAACAGGCGTGTGATGGTGAACTGAGCAGACAGCAGACGGCGTGCCAGCACCTGGAAGACGAACATCTGGAGCATGTACGACCTGGCCAGCCTGTCGAAGGAGCTGAAACGCGAGCAAAACGATCAAGATGGGGATATCTCTTTCTGCGAAACCCCGCGCTTGCGTGGGACCGCAAATGGTTCTTTCTGCATAACGGCTATTTTGGCTGCTTAAAACCGACGACCTCCTCCAACATTGTACTGGAAGAGCGAGTGGCTGTGGCCCTATGCCACATTCGACCCGCTGCTGGCCTGCGTCGCCGGTTCTGCTTCGAGATAACGTGCTCCGAAAGGTACAGGCGTATATGTGTGTAGGTGGATGGGTGCTGATAAAAAGGAATAGATCATTTGTTCTGCAAGCTGAAACAGAGGAGGAGATGCGCGAGTGGTTTGAAACGTTTGAAAGAAATCAGCGCATCACGCAGGAGATGCCAATGTCACCTACCACGGACACTCGCCCACTATCGCAAAGAAGCCGACAGTCCATCACAAGCATCAGCTCCGACTCGTCTCGGATACGATCCCCCGTTGCCGTCAGTGCCAAAGCCAGATCGACAACCGTCGTCACAACACCGACAGACATCCCCGTGACACTTAGCATGAAAATCCCATCCGCATCTCCCTTCTCCAACCTCTACAGTCTGTCCGGCCTATCGGCGTCGCCTCCGAGCTCGCTAACAACCAACAACTCCCCCCTCTCCTCCGTATCCAGCACCATGTCTTCTTCGCTAACGATCGTCATGGTCTCTACAACACCCCGATCGGGAAAAATGACCTTGGCCAACACAACTTCGCTAACCCCCCTTTTGGTATGCGAGGCGGGCAAATCAATTGTGCATCTCGTAGGCTCGGATATTGCGCCAACCACAGCCAGCATTTCCAGGCATCGTGCACCCTCTACGTCGTCCCCTGCTTCTTGGGGCATACCGCTCACGTTTGTCGCGGATGCGTTTGAAAATACGGATGCCCCCTCCCATCTGTCCAATGACCGGGCAGTATGGCCTGTCCATCCCGTCCCGGTCACTCGACTGGAACCTACCATTACAGGGTACGCCATGGAAAACGCGAATGCCGAACTACGACAACTGTTCAGTGGCGTGAGTCCAAATGAAGTGGTTTTGGATGGTAGGTTTTTCTTTTCAGTCAGGCGCCGGTAGCTAATGCTCTTTCGTTTAGCTTTTATTGGCTCTTTTAAGCGTGTTCTTCAGGACGAAAATGAAGTGGATCGTTACTATACGGGCAGAGTATTTGTCACCCAAAATACGTTCTGGTTTTACAGCTGCGTGCTGCTAACCTGCATCAATACAGTGAGTACTCTTTGGTTTCTTTTCTTCTAATCGATTTACCTTTTGCACCAGGTGGCCATCCGTCTAAAAGATATCAAGGACATTCGCTTGCTACCCGATCTTCAACATACAGACGCAGCCACCAAACTGCTTGCGCTTGAATTACCCGAAAGCGATATCAAGGGACCACTTGTGTTCCGGCCTGTTTTGGAAAAAGCAGAATCAATAGCACAGAGGCTACAGGTTCTCGTCAATAATGCAAAATCAGCAGAGGTACATGCAGCCAACGGGTGATACTTTGTTACTTACCCACACTTAGCCTATGTCGGTACAAAATCTGTACTATCGTGTGTATCCCAAAGAACGGGTACTAAGTACTGGATACCTTGTGGATTCGCCTGTTTCCGCTGTTCATCCAAATACCAAAGAAGGAGGAGAACGACGATCTTTAAGTATCATCACTGGCTCTGCAAGCTTAGGACCCGCACCTGTTTCTTCTAAACACGACGTTCGACGCACTCAATCCGAGCAAGTAGCACCCCACACGCAAGCTCCGCCTCCTCCTCGGCCAACACATCGTATGTTTTTATTTCTATAGAGACTGTGTCCCTGTTTAACGCAACCTTGTAGCTGATGAGCCTCCAGCCTATATGAAAGTGCCGAAGGGTGCGTGCACTTGCGACTGCGATAACCATCTGGACAGGCTGGAGATAGAAGTCGAGCTGCCCATTGCTGCCAAACGTCTCTATGAGTTGATGTTTTCCGACGAGAAAACAGGACCATCTACACAGGGTGGTGTATGGCAAGGCAAGACGGAAGCTATTGCAGGCCATGGTAAGGTAGCCAAAAGTAAAGACAACAGGTTCCAACGCGTCTTGCAGATCTTAGGGTAAATGCATGGCAGAAAAATGGCGAGACCATGCAACGAACGCTTAGTTACTTTATGCCAGTAAGCAACCCAATCGGTAAGAAGAGAGCGTTATGCTCGACACCTGACTAATGACTAATTGCGAGGACAGTACGGATGAAGGAGGCAGAAGTGGTCGAGACACAAATACTACAGAAAAAGCAAGAGCATATGTAAGTACCAAACCCCGAATACGACATAACTAACACCTTCAAAGGTGCTACGTTGTTCAAATATCCACAAAGACGGCGGCGCTTCCCTATGCGGATGCCTTTATTCCTTCTGTGAGGTACTGTATTACACGGGTGGACAGATCTCGTTGTAAATTGGCGTGTTATATTGGTGTAATATGGGTAAAAAGCGTCATGGTCAGAAGTAAGTAAAGCTCTCTGTTTATCTTCCCATATTCACCTCTCCAACTAGGTATTATTACCAAGGCTGCACTTCGAGGCATGGCAGATAGTCTCAATGTGTTTACCCCTGTATTGGAAGAGGCGGCACAGAAAGTGGCAGCTAGTGTAGAGCAGGAACGGAAAAATGCATTACGTTTGTGGAAGATGAACTGTGGTCAACAAGGGGAAACAATGTCTACAGAAAACAACAACGACAGCCAAATAAGTCTTGTGGCAGCCACGGAGATATCACAAGAACTGGACGCTGCAGCGGATTACACCGATGATGAGGCGGCAGCTGATCAGGAGGTTGCGACACTTGTTTCTGTGGCGGAAAAGGAAAAGGTAGAACCGATAAGATCTTCGCCACTGGCGCCCGCGGCACGGACAACGAAACAGAATGCAAGGACGATGAATGACGACGACGGCCTTGTCGTTGGATGGGTTACGAAGAAACCCTATTACGTTATGCTCTTGCTGATAGCACTCTTTGTTTGTCTGACAACATATCAGCGGTACCTTGCAGGAAAGGTTGAAGCGCCTTCCGAGCCCACTGTGTACAGACCAAAACTGAATGCAAAAGCAGTCTATCTTCGCGATCTGCAAGAAGGTGTTATGAAGAGAAAACTGCGACCACCCTACCTGGGTTCAAAAAGGTACAAAGAACAACGATTGGAATGGCCTGACTAAATGAACTTAGTTTCCAACACTTCTTGCAAACGACTGCACTAAATGCTTCAAGCGAAACTTATCATTGGCATCATATGAAACATTATAAACTAGCGACGGATCTTGATATGAGCCGTGAACGCATTGCTATGCTTCGACACGACATGTTGACGATGTTCCAGCTGTTAAACAAGGTGGATGGCCAGCTACAGGAAAGCGAATACATGAACTGGCTGTTGGATAGCCGTCTACGATGCAACGACGAACATAATGGTCTACTATGCGATGAAGTGGATGAACAACTATATACATTTTTTTAGAATTACTTCTTAATTTACTTACTACTAATGAACTATACTGATAAATGTTGATTGTATAATGAGAGCATGTTCGAAGAAGAGACTGTTAGAGAGAGAGAGCGCCAATGGTCTGCACGCCGTACCGATAATAGGGTAGCTGATATGAAGGCAAGGTTGGCGTAAGAGAAAAAAGTACCTTGACCAGGCGATTTATCGGAACCGGCTATCGTTGCTGTACTGTTTATTGAATTGTCTAGGATCTATTGTGTTCTGCAGTTAGATGGCTCCATAACAATAACAATCCCAGTGTTGTCGTACCTTGTTTCTTCAATGCTTCTCTTCGGAAACGCCTTGTGTGTATATTTTCTTCAAAGCTTGTGTACTTTCTGAAAAGATAATACTTATGGATAATAATTGTTGTGGTTGTAGAAAATTACCTTTACTTAGTCCAGCATGCAATTTCGTGACTTTCTGACTTCATAATCGAGAGGTAGATGTACTATGTCGGAATCATGCCGTTAGATAAACCTTTCCATCTCTGCGTAGTTTGACTTACAGGTAGTTTTGTCATAGATCCGACTGACAAAGGTATTAATAGGTCAGATAACGGAAGGTGCTGCAATAAACAATAAAGAGAAAGGAGAAGACAAAAGGGACAACACCGGTCTTATCAATGGGGTATGGGTCAAGGTATAACGTGTTGTGTTGGGTACTCGCAGAAAGAGGGCCCGATTGATTGTCATGAAACAAGCTGCCCAAAAGAGAAGAAAAAGTAAATCAGGTTTGGGTAAACTGGAAGCTCGTGATGAACAAGCAGAACTGTAGATCGACAATGATACTCTATATTGAGGGAATGATTTGTGTTTGTCTTGACTTATGCTACACGCACGGACTGAAGACGCACGATAAATCAGCAGAATTATAGTTCCAAGCATTTTAGTAAGCCGTTAATATTCGAAAGCCTACGTTTTCTATTAGTTGTTCATCTTACGCTACCGTAGCAGGCCGCCGTTGATGACTTTATGTGTCGTTGTTATCGGGCCCATAAATCACCCTTAGCTATTCCCAGTCAACGTTATTCTGCTGGCGATCGCAAAAACGCTTTGGGAACGGCGCAAAAACACGTAAAAACCTGTAAATTGCTTGCATGAAACAGTCCTCGCTCTCTTTTCTTTTTTTTGTTTTTTTCTTCATCGACCATGGCAGCATCATTAGAGGGACTTTCTCTAGGACAATTGTTTGCATCTGGACAAGCGATAGTAACAGAGCTACAAGAGACGTCGCTTGCCAGTGCCGATCCGGTCTATCAAGCAAAGGTCGCTGATGCCATCCAACGTCTTGAGCGAGCGGACGATCTGGTGACACGGCTGGCCATGTTCAGTGAAAATGAATTACTGGATGATATGAATCCCAATGATCTCAAATTCCTAATGACCTCGGCGTATCTTGGGGATTTGAGTATGAAGAAAACACAAGGGGACCGTCGATCGACATTGGATGCTGCCAAGGTTAGATCGATTGATGCATTCGTGCAATGAGTGACATAACATCGTCTTCTGTACAGTCCTATTTCGAGCGATTCCTCAGCACTTGCCAGGATCATCAGCTGGTTCAAAAACAGGACCTGGAATTCTACAAGGCAGCAAAACACATGTCAGCGCAGCAGCAGCGGGAGCAAAAGATCGCACGTTTCAAGCGTGAAAGGGCGATTAAAGAGAAGATACAGGCTCTCCAGCAAGAGGAGGACGAAGAAAGCCAGCGTGACCTATCGATGGCTTTGATCACTCATGAAGTGTTAAAATCTATTGAGCATCTTCATGGTATTGAGCAGGAAATGATGATGGTTAAAGAAATGGAAGCAATGAAGGAAATGATGGCAAGCAAGGGCCAGCAGGACGTGCCTGACGAACGTGAAAAACCTAGACGACTACCACCACCGACAGCATTACTCAATAAGAAGGGCCAACCTTTGCAACCTTTCGTCATTACAAATAAACGACAACAACTCAAGGACCAAGTCTTCCGTCCAGGATGGAGTTTGCCAACCATGACAATTGACGAATACTTGGACCAGGAAATGGAGCGCGGCAACTTTATTAGTGGAGGGTAACAGCGATCTTGAGGGAGATGCTAGGATATCGAAAGCTCACTTTCATGATTTTATAGCGGCAAGGAACCTGAAAAGAAGGAAATTGATGACAACGACATGGAGGCACTGGATGCGGAAACAATGAAAAAGCGAGAATGGGATGAATTCACGGAAGCGAATCCAAGAGGCTGGGGTAAGGAAGGAAAGAGAATGACAACAGGACTAATTCCGATGATAGGCAACCGCGGTAACAAGGGCTGAACAAGTAGATGAACAACGCCATTCAAAGCGCTGCAGTTAAAAATAAATATATGCTGTTTTTTCATACCTACCTCATTTACCCGTATGCTGCTGCAAAATGCATCCACGCTTTGGTGAACCTCATTGCATCGTTTAGGATACACATGTGGCACCTGTGTTACGAATTACCGCTCATGTTATTCGATGATGAAGCAAGATTTCAATTGTTCTGCCAGATAGAATGTGGAAAATATACCATTTTTTGATAAGAGCCTTATCAGAGGAAATAAAAGATAGATGCTAGCTAGATAGAGATTCTCTCTTGGCCTCTTGTCGGGGCTAGTAAATGGATGGATAATCCCGGGAAAAATAAATTTTTTTTTCTCAGTTGCCTTGTGCTCCAGGGTTACCTTCAGAAAGAACGGAACATCTAGCATTTGTGAAACATGAGTACAATACAGAAGGTTGATGCAGGAAAGATGGAGTACGTGGTACAATCTCTTTTTTTTTTTACTCTGAACATACATGACTTTTTCCTACTGCCTATTTTCTTTGATGCGCATGATGTTTGAAGGTTAGATTTGGTAAAATCTCCGTCACGAGGATGAGTGTAACTAGTCTTTTGTTTTCGTCACATCAACCTTTTGTAAACTCAACTTTTAAGTACGATTGGCTCTACTCTGACTATTACTGTCAACGTACACGAAAGCCATCCTGATGGACCTCTGCTGCGGCGTATCCTGTTTAGTGGAAGGCCAGGGTAGCCCTCTGATGTGATAGCATATATAAAACGTGAACCTTGAACAAGGATTATTTAGACGCACAAACTCTTGTAGTATTCAAAATTTCAGTAGGACTTTTTAAGTTAGGCTCTGACTATTCCTATGAACAGGGTGCAATTGCACTCTATTTTGGTGTGATTCTACGACGGCTATAAAAAATTGACATGGCTCTTTTTTTTTTTCTTTGGCAAGCAAAAGGACTCGCTAGCTTTTCTTGCTGCAGATTTGCATTTCACCCTAATCATAGGCACTGTCCTTCTTTCACTATGGTTATGTATATATATTTCTTTGAAAAGGACTTTTCATTTGTTATGCTTTGATTTGGGAAATAATCATGCGTTCATCGACGTTTTAGAATTGTACTACGTCTTCATTTGAGTGTAGGTACCACCTCTTCATGTCAACCTTCTGATGGCAGCAACTTTCAAGCGGCGCTTCAGGGGGTTTGTGTGTCTAAGAGGACTGCTTTGTTTTGGAAGGCTGTCGACCACTTAAAATGACTTCACACACAAAAAACAGTTACCTTCTTTCTTCTTTTTTTTGATATAATGTCCAACCACGATATCGAACGCATCAAGAGCTTGCTTGCAACCCACCAAGATTTTCCAAAGAAGGTAAATTTCTGCTTCTAGCTGGATGTTACTGACGCCCGGTTTTTCAAGGGCATTCCCTTCAAGGACATGTTTCCTGTCTTCCAGGATCCCACTGCTGTCGAAGCATTGATTTCCAACATTGTCCATCATATCAACTCCACCCATGCCGAGAAGATTGACGTTGTTGTTGGTAAGTGAATGGCTGACATGAGGGGGGAGAATGGCAGAACTAACCGATGTTCCAGGCCTTGACGCTCGTGGTTTCTTGTTCGGTCCCATGGTTGCCCTTCGTTTGGGTGCTGCTTTCGTGCCCGTCCGAAAGCAAGGCAAGCTTCCCGGTGATTGTGTTTCTGCAGTCTATGAGAAGGAATACGGCGAGGTATGATATTGCCCTGATGTAAACATGGACGCTGAGCAAAAGGTGTAGGATGTCTTTGAGATGCAGAAGAGTTCTATGAAGAATGGTGCTCGTGTTATTATCATTGATGATTTGGTTGCCACTGGCGGTTCTGCTGGTGCTGCCGGTGAATTGGTGAAGAAGTGCGGAGGTGTTACCGTGGAATACGTGTTTTTGATGGAGTTGATTGACTTGAATGCTGGTGCGAAGTTGGATGCACCAGTCTACTCTTTGATCAAACTGTAAAAAAATTGATATATATATTGTAGATACTTTACAATACTATTACTACATCTAAAACGTCTCATGAACATTCTCTGTACTACCATTACTAAGAAACTTGCGTTACAAAGAAAACCAGAGTGGCACTACAACACCGTACGTTTCTATCTTAACGACATTTGTAGCTATGTAGCGAAATGTAAGTGTGTCACAAAGAAACTTCATTCGGAATAGTGAAGAAAGAAAACAGCGTCAAAGTAATGCTTTTAGAAGGGAAGGGTGGAGGCTCTTTGCGTTATATAAACTCCGGAGTCAGCCAAGAGAACGGAAAAGCTCATGCTGGGTTTGGGAATAAACCCGCTTTTTCCTCGTTTGTTGAAGAAAGAACGATCGCTATTGCGGATACATGTGAAAAGGTGACAAAATATCTTGCAATATACTATGTCATGATCGCAGGAAGCGCGGAAAAAAAACAGCTCACCCAGTATACAATTTGGTGAAAGCCGCAAACAGAAACACCTGAAGGAATCCGACAAAATCTCTGTGACGCCAATAGAAGGGGCACTGGAGAGTGTTGACATGTAAATTCAGTATAAAGCAATTGTCACATGAAATGGAACGGCTGTTACGGTCAAGAACTTGCTTGGATGCTTTGGAGGCCGCTTGACACACAGAAATGCCTATAAAAGAAGGCGCCAAGTAATCGACCGATATACTTATGCCAATAGTAAGCAATCATGACGTTTCTGTTGTGTCCAAACAATCTATGATACATAGCAGTTCTAATATGTAAAGCACACATCACTCCACCGAATTCGATTATCTAGAATATCAAAGTTATTGAGGGAATTATCTTATTAGCATTCATTTTATTTTAATTACTGTGTTATCTTGATGTATTAAATCATGGAAATAAATCGCCTTAGTGTTTGTTCCTACGCTAGCAATTTTCAACTACGGCAAATAATACCACATTAGAAGGCATAATGGAGTTAACAGAGGATTCTTGCGATACAAACTCTTCCGCTTAGGATAAAAAAGACCGTCATAATAAGCTAGATAACTGGTCTGATTGCTGGTGTTACTTTTTTCAAGGTTGTCGAAATCTGTTTAAAACTCAATACATCAGAGGGATTTTCAACAGGGACTTTATCTAAACAAGTTTTGTAGCTTGACGAAAATAATGGAATGAGAATGCACGAAATTTCACTTTTGGTGCGCTCAGTAATTTCCTCGTTGAAAATATCTATAAACTATACCACCTCTAAACTATATCTCCTCATATCTTCCATATCGCCATTGATTTTTTTGGGTTGAAAACGGTCAAAGAACTTTCGGAACCAGGATTGGGAGTGTACGACATCTTCCGTCTTTTCGTCCAACTTGAGCCTTCGATCCAATTTTCATGCACCAAAAGTGGCTTTGAAATTGTGACTTGATATCAGCAAGCCTTTTCCATCAAAATCGTACCTTCCTCTCGGGCGTGCTGAATTAAGTCATGCCGTCGCAAAACAAGAAGCAGAAGACCAGCGGTGTTCCCAAAGATGTTGAGGAGAAAGAATTAGAGAAGTCGTTGTTTGGCAATTTGTCTGACGAGGTGTGGGACCTGGCAGGTCACGAGCTTGACGATGTAAACAGTTCAGCGGCTCAACCAGAGGACGAAGAAGACATTGTGCAGGACGATCAGGTACGATCGGTTACAATTTCTTGTTAAAGATATTCATATATTTGAAAAGCTGTTCTTCCTCGACTCTGGACCAGCTTTCACCATGGATTCTGCACCGACACCATTGCACGCAGAAGAAGACGAAAACGAAGAAGACGAACTTGAGGACGATTCTGAGAAAGACGAAGCAGAGGAGGACAATGAGGAAGAGTCAGACGCAAAAGAAACCTGGGAATACCTTCAGAAACCAGCATGGGTTGATGAGGACGATGCACGTTTACAGATCTCCTTAAAAAGCGCCGATCGACTGAAGAAACTGCGGAAAACAGAAGAGGAAGATGTCGTGAATGGTGTTGAATATGAGCGACGACTACGCCAACAGTATGTTTGAATTTGAAGTGGAGGGATGATGTACTTAACAGTTGTTAGATTTGCGAAGATTTATCCTCGACCTGCATGGGCACAGTTACCATCAGAGGCTGCGATGGATTCCAGAAAACGCAAGAGCACAGATTCAGACGATGAGAATGGTTCAGATTATGAGGATGAGGATCAACTGGACGACGAAACACGTATTGACTTGTTAAAGAGTACATATGGTATTTTGGAGAAACGAGGCTTGAAGCAGCTGCTGTCACCCAAGCAGATTGATGTTGTGCGAATGAAGGACGCTAACCAGATGTCACCGGCAAAGGTACGGAGAAATGATTAGATGGGGCTGTGTTCTGACTATATCATGACTAGGCTGGAATTACAAGCGTGGCATTCCATCCCGATGCACAGGTTATGTTAACCAGCAGTTTCGACAAAACATTGCGATTGTTCCAAATTGACGGCAAGGTGAATCCGAAAATTCAGTCGGTTTATTTCAAAGATACACCAATATACAGCGCAGCATTCCACCCTAGCGGTGACCAGATTGTTGTTACAGGTCGACGAAAACATTATTATCTGTACGATGTTCAATCCGGTACGGTGGACCGATGCCCTGGTATCTGGGGAAAGGAAGAAAAGTCTCTGGAAAGGTTCTCTATCAGCCCCTGTGGTCGCTACATTGCGTTTTTGGGTGCAAATGGTCATATCATTCTCGTGAGCTACTTGACAAAGCAGTGGCTGGCTGATCTAAAGATGAATCGAACGGTTGAAAGCGTTGATTGGTCTTCAGATGGTAAATATCTCTTCAGCATTGGTGCTGAAGGCGAAGTATATCAGTGGGATATCGGACAACGAGAATGTGTGAAGCGATGGGTTGATGATGGTGCCTTCAATCCTAGTGTGGTGCGAGTAAGCCCCAATGAGAAATATTACGCTACTGGGTAAGTTTGTCTTGCAATGGTGTGATATCCAGTTGTGCTTATGGGTTACTATAGAGCATCCACGGGTGTCGTTAACGTGTATGATCGATCAGTACTGGAACCACAGATCTCTAAACCGAAACCACTAAAGGCGATTGGCAACCTAACAACACATATCTCAAACATCAAATTTAATCATGACTCGCAGCTTATGGCTATCAGCAGTCATCGAAAGCGAGATGCATTTAAGCTTGTCCACCTCCCATCATGTACTGTTTATAGCTCGTGGCCAACAGACAAAACACCCCTAGGCTACGTGACATCATTCGACTTTTCTCCAAACAGTGATTACTTGGCCATTGGAAACGCAAAGGGCCGTGTTTTGCTGTACGGATTAAAACATTATGCATTGTAATAGAAAATAAAAGTGTAATCAATCCGATACAAGATGAATTACCTTTGCTGTAATCGCTGACTACTGTAAAGATAGAACTCAAATTCGTCTTGTCTATTTCAATCAGAAGGGAATTACAAGGCTACTGTGTGATGACAGTGATTTTATTATATTGATTACTTGCAGAATATGAATGTTATGCTTTCTAAGTTAAAAAAAAATGTACCCGTTGCTGTACGCTTATTGCGATTGTGTATGGTTCAAGTACCATAGACCCGCTTTTTGCAAAGTCTTCTTCTTGTCGTCGCCGATGCGGTAGTTTGCGTGTATCATCAATGGCTTAAATCCTAATCGATTTGGTAGTTTTCGGTCAAAATATAATTTCCCATTAGGAAATAGTAGCATGTCCAGTAGCAAAATTGGTCGTTGTTGGTAATCTCCCGGGAAAATACGGTGAATGGCACGGTTCATAATTTTTTGCTGTGTTTCGGTGGTTGTTTTATCCTGGCGTTCAATGACGGTCTGCATCAATTGTTTACTTGCGTCTGTAGGTCTCATGATATAAAAACCCGAGTTAATGGACTGGTGGTCAACTTCCTGCGAAAAAGCGATATCCGTGTTGGGCCTACTGGCCATCTTCTGCAGCACGACATCACTAATATACGGGCTGGTGATAACGATGTCTACGTCGGAAAACCAGACAGTAATGCCGAGATAAAGCAAACGCTCAACGACCAGCGATTTGGCATGGGTTATTGGCCGGTACGCCTCGCTCTTCCACTTCACAAAATCCGACGCTAAAGCCACGTGGAACCACGAGGTCGGGATACGTGCGACATGGTCCCCATAACCATGTGTAATCAGGGCATCCGCAAGAACGTCATCAATTGCAAATATCAGAAACTTCTTGTGGTTTGTTTTCTCGAGGGATGCAATCCAATTGAGAGTGTAATCAAGCATGCCACTGTTGACAACGGCAACAAGTAGCACACGGTCATCGCTGTACGGATCCGGAATAGTATTGCGTTCAATAGCATCCATGATCGCACTGTCCGGCTGTTCGTACATCTTCGGGGTCCATTCTGGAGCAATATGTGTTGTGTTTTCGTGCTGTTCAGGTAGTGTTGCTGTGACCTGGTTTTTTGTAGCATCGATAATCGCGAAAACCCCGTTGGTCTGGCGGCGGGTCATGTAGTAGATACCAAGACTGGCATTGAAAATGATAACCACCAACCAGATGCAGTAGTAGAGACGATGTTTCCTTGATTCCATTGCTGCAATTGTAGAAAGAAGAAGAAGAGGCGAAGAAGGCTATTACACGATGAGATGTCTTTTAAATTATTCTCAGCTCAACAGAGAAACCGTCCTTGGCAAGAGGCTGCTCCAAGCTATCGATCTCCGCGGTAAAAATAGCGCCGAATATCCTGTGGCGAAATCGCTTATCTTTTATACTGCGTCTTCTTTTTTTCAACTCATTGCTTCGCCGTAGCGGCAATGGGGACTTCAGAGAACGTACTGCTAGAGAAAAGGGGAACATAACAACTAGTTTGTCTTTTATTTTCCCAGTTGTTAATTATTTTTCGTGTCACCATTGTAATGAAAATGCTCCGCGCAAACACTTCCAGGAATTGGTATTGGTAATCATCAGTTTAGTCATAACATCGGATTATGCTCTCTTTTTTTTTCCAAAAGTAGTCAATTTGTTTAGTAACGACAAGTCACGTTGAATAAGTCTTGTACTTTTGATTTTTATATATTACCATGTCAATTACCAGGGTTACGAGGCTCAGCGTAGTTCACATTAAGTGCGCCGAGCCCGTGGGTTTGCTATCAAAGCGGTTCTGTTGTGTCACAACCAAAATTTTCTGCCATCACTTATTTTCCATTGTTGGAGCGACGGAACACAGAAAACCTTACAGTATCGGGCCCTCACTCTAGTCCCGATAAGGCTTTGTCCGGGAAAAAAAAATGGCACTTGTCAGTAGCGGGACACGTTACTTATGAAATAGGGTAAATTTTATGGCATCAAATCTTATTTATCTTATGCAACAGTATGTCACTTATGTCCCATTCGACAGCCGTGTTACAGCAGATATTAAAATGCCATTGCTCATGTATATAGGGAAAAAATTATGAAAAAAAATGTACAACTGAATTTTTCTTTATCCAGGGGGAAGCATTGTAGCATCAACAGCTTCATTATCTTCGTAGGAATGCTCCGTTTGAGGCTCATAGTGATCATGGACTGGAGACCGTGGCATGGCCATCACACCTACCATTACGTTTAGTTCAGTAGGAATAGGATATATAAAATACCGTACCTGTTCTAGACGACTCAAGAATGCCGAAAGGCTTGCACAGTCTCATGAAAGAAGTCAAGCGGCTGGGCTTTGCGCACATTTCGATAACAACAGAGTCGGAGGAGACATCTACTACCTTTCCGTCGAACAGGCGAGTAAGTTCCGTCAAGGCTCTCAAATGCGAGAATGTTTCACGCAACATTTCGGAAGGTGCATGCGTTGCGTGCTCCTAAACGCATGCCTGTCAACCACCTTTTGATCTCACCAATTGCCTCTTTACCTCATAGTGAGACAGCTTTTCGTCTTCAAACTCCGTATCATCATCAAACTTGGCGGTAGGTAGCTGCTCATGAAGATGCTCGGGGCCCAAAATGGATACTTTGATCAACAGTAGCTCACGTTCAATCAGCTTGGTCTTTGTGTAGTCCAAAACTGCCCATACAGGTACCTAACATGTCAAAGAGACAATTAGTTCATTACATCAACACCAACAATTGCAGTAAAACTTACCAAGTCTTCCAGTTGACGTCGGGCCTGTTCAATTTGGACGTTGCGACCGTTAAATACAATTGTCATTCGACTGAGATCGGCCACCTCTGTGTTGGCCACAACCAACGATTCTATATTAAAACCTCTCGCAGCCAGTACACCAGAAACTCGGCTAAGAACACCAGGCTCGTTTTGCACCAAGCAATTCAAGATATGGCGCGTCTCGGGTAGAGCGCTAGGTGTTGGTGTGTTGTAGAGAATATTGGTCACGGCGTCTTCAACGGAAGGTTCGGGAACAACCGGCACAGGACCAAACCTGCGTTGACGAATGTGCTTCTTGAATGACATGGCCGATGTAGCCGACGCCGTGCGTGTCGACATAAAACGGCAAGATCGCAACGGCTAAAAAAAATAAAAGCTTCGTTGAACAACCTAGCACGGCTACTAGTTCTCAGACTTACAAGTCCACGAGGGAGTGCCGTAGTAAGGCCGCGCAGCAGCATATTGAGGGAATAAATGTAGAGCGGGGGAGGAGGGAAAACCCGTTCGTTTCTCGTCGATCCTTTTATGGGTTACAAGGTTCTGATGTATGAGTGCTTATGACACAAATGATACAGGATTTTTTATTGGTCCCTCTTTTTTTGGACGGCCATTCTTCAGTTTTATTGGCAAGTTTCTTTAAGGTTTGCACAACTTGGTTGGTTTCAGTTTAGATCGCCGTCATTTTGTGATTGGTTGCTGGCTAGCATATTGGACGGGTGAGGCTGATGAGAATTTGGGGGAATACGTTACAGCGGATCGATTTCTCTCAAGAACTACGTGAGTATTGTGCGTTGCGATGCCTAAAGGGCCGAGCCATCATCAGAGCAATCTTGGGGGTCTTCTCCAGGAACACACAAAAGGATTGTACAACAGTAATCGTGTCTAGATGAGATTGAGGCCGTCGTATTTCGTAGCAAAATACAACAGGATATTTACATACACACCTCACATAAGGGAAATCAGACGGAAAATAAGTCATCTAATCAGTAATCATTAGATAATTGGTGTACAGATTATATTATTGTAAAGCACCGCTCCCTATATAAAATTAAGAGGAACAAAATAAATAAACATCATCTAAGAATCTCAACGTACACTAGATCGTTATCTCTACTATTGCTGAATATCACAGAAGCCAAATGTTCTACTGCATAGTATGGACACCAAAGCAGCGGAGGGATGACATGGAGTTGCACTCTTGGGGAGGTCTTCCATAGGAACACCCTCAAGCAGATATATAGCAGAATTGATGCTTATATGGGATCGAAGCAAAATAGCGTTGCATCTGATGTATATGAAGTGAAGTATCAACTTCAATGCAGTGCATATTATCTTCATACTGCTTATGTTGATGCTACATTTCTAACCAGGATCTCTTTGTCTTTAACTACCAGAATGGTACTTGTATCTCTTTCGCCAATACTCTCTTCTTCGTCACCAGCCCTTATAGTGGCCTATAATTTCTTTCTATCTATTACCCAGAAAATCTGCACCAATTACCATCCTGCAGCAATTGAAGGAAGCAGATTTCATAATGGTCGTCCATGTCGCGTACTGCTCGCAGAGAGCAAATTGATGTCCATACAACGTCAAAGGACGGAAGAGCATATCGAGGACCATTTGCCCAGCCGTACCTGCCACTACTCCTACATCAGCAACTACAGCTTTTACGGTTGAATCGTCAAACTGGATACAGATCACCCGAATTGCAACTAATTTTGCTTTTATCCTATAGAGACATTTTACCAGTTGCTGTTGAACAACCTCAACCTGCTCAGACGAATCATTGAATCGTTGAATCTTTGACAGTCAGGGTCGCTTAGTCTAAACACAGCATACCCGACTCTTTTCATGGGGTCATTTGGTCTGTAAAGATCTGGAAAAGAGGTGAAGAAACGATTTCGGTGTGATGCCAGAGCGTGGAACCAAAAAAAAAAAAAAACACAGCAGAAACTTCTCTTCAGTATCTGCTACTACAAGGCAAAGTGATACTGTTGCACATACGTTTAAGCGCTCCAAGATTTATTATCCATTTTATCATCTATTTGCATTTTTTTCCTCTCGGCTGGAGTGAAACCGGAAGCCTATCTGACATGTGGAATTTCTTTTTTAACACATTACACCGCTGACAACAATCTTCACCTCTTCTACCTCAACTATTTTGTTATGAGCAAAAGATCAAGATCTGCCTCGAAATCATGTAAGAAATGCATCGAATATTTCATTTAATTATACTTAAACATATACAGCGCATTCTTCATCCAAAGGAAGTAACAGCGACGATGACTTTCAAAAGCCCCTGCGTCGGCCGAAAGGGAAGAGACAGCGAGCTGTCAAGCGAACATCTCCAAAAGAAGGAAAGGGAAAGGTCAGGCTTTCTGCCACAACACCTTCAGAAGGTATATTAGTTAAGTGCATTTTATACAAAACCTCAATTCTCGGTCATAAGGTGAACCGTCGACATCTCGGAAAACAAAGGCAGAGCTCAAAATTGAACAAGCAAACTCGAAAAGAAACGCGAAAAAGGAAGCCAAGGCTGAGCAGCAGAGGCAAAAGCGAGAGGAGAGGACGGCTAGAGATGATGCAGTTGTATGCAGTATGTCCGAAGTGCCAAGAGAGATGTTTGGAAAACAAAAAGAAAGATGGGACGCGAAAGGAGAAGAGGGGGCAAAGATCCACGTTGTTCTCGCGTGCAACAGGTGTACAACGACGTGGAATCGAGATGCAATGGCCGCGATGAATATCAGACAGGTGTTTTGCCATATGGCATACAAAGAAAACAAGCGACCAGGAGCTTTTCAGCGCCCATCAACGAATACCGCTGAACGCAAGACAGTGGTGTCCTGCAACATGTAGAGCAAGGCTTAGGCCGTGTCTCTTGTTGGTTCCATACAAGAGCTCGTATCCCCATGCTCCCTGTCAAACCATCCATCCATGCATTTCCTGGCCACGTGGTCAATGTCCTTTCTAAAGGCTTAAGATTGCGTTTGGTTTGTTTCCTTGCACGTATCTGATTACCTGCTTTCCGGCAGTCTTCATCTGCGTCAGATTCATTGCAGTGACTATTTTCAAGGTTCCTTGGGGTATATGTATCTTCTTATTTACTGTAAGCGCTTTAGAGCATTTTAATTTACAACCTTTCCATTTTGTGCGCACTTCTAAGATTGAGTTGTGTTTACATGCTCCTCTTGGGCTGCTTTCAAGAACCGTTCAGTTGTTTTGGAGGATCTTTGTTTATATCTTCTACAATATCGTACATAAGTCCAACCTTGAGTTGTGCATTTTCATTTCTCTATTCATCTTGCTTTAAGTAGCATTCCACTGCCTTGAAATACTCTTGATCTACATTATATCCATGACAATATGCTTTGCTCAACTTAAAGCACAGCTTTCCAAAGATTAATGTTCAATTTGATTAAATTTGGTGACAAATAAGCCTGGTATGAATCCTATCAGTTGTACCACTCAGAAAGAATTCTACAAATACAGAATTATCAAAGAAAATAACATAACCTCTGTATCATAACCATTTGGCATTGTTAATCTGGATCTCATCCTCAAGAAAGTAATCACGTTGACCGCACTCTGTATGTGTTTGTATAACAGTAATAACCAATGGGAGATCGGAAATCTTTGATACAACGGGCATAGAATTGTATAGAAGGTGAACCATAATCTGTAGGCGTTTCAGCACTATTTTGTTGACACCATAGGCGATTCATCGACCCGTTCTATATTTTATGAGTAGTTGTACATTGACTAAACATCGCGCTTTACATTTATCTAATACTGCTCTAGCTAGCAGTATTCATAATGGTATTTTGATTACAGATCAAACATAAAAATATGTTTTAGGAACGCCTCTTAAAGCTGATTTTTAGTCTTGTGCAGCCAAGCGCAGCAATCAAGTTGTTGCACCGCTGTTACTATCTCTGCAACGTAATCTCCATTTTTTTTCCTTATGTAATGTGAAAACAGCCAAGCCAAGCCAGGCCAGACCAGGCCAAATTCCTCGCTCTTACCTAGCCGACGGCGATGATCTCCCAAAGCATATAGCTGCATTTTTTCTAAGACAAGTGCCACTTCTAATCTACAACTCTTGTAAAAAATAATTAAAGAATATAATGTAGACTAGTTTTGCGTCAAACGCATTTTTTTTTCATCTCGCCTTAATATTTCAAAGTTAAGCCAAAAACTGTTGACTATTAAATATATGCCGCTATGTTAAAAACAAAAAAAGAAGTCATCACGTAGGTATAAGTTCTTCAAACGTGGTAGATAAACGGCTTTTATCATAGTGTCTCGAGAAAATACATACAGATTAAAAGAAAGAAAAAGGCATAGTACACACCTCATTAAGGAATATGCTAATCAGCACCTTATTAATCCTCGTTAATTGTTATCTTGTTAAATATTTCGAATTCAACATGATTTGACAGAATTTTGGTGGCAATTTTCCCACGGCGTTTATTTGTCGTTGAGGGGAATATGGCTTACTAACTCACTTCAAAAATCCACAACGTTTGGCAATAATGGAAAATAAGATAGGATACAACTTGCGGCTTTTTTGTACTTCCTTTTTGGTCAGACCTACCCTACAAGTGCAGCAAAAACTCACTGCACGAATCGTCAGGATTCGCATACCCATAGATATAGATGAGTTTTACAATTATTCTTCAACGGATAGAAACCTTCAGACCTTAAAAAAAATTGCGTCGGCTTCAGTCTGCTGTAGCTTATAGATAAGCTGTCTATACAGTACATACAATAATCAATAACATCTTGGCAATCGTAATATGATTACGAAGTTTTACAGTAGTCTCTGACTGCTATATAAGTCCTTTTTCCTTTTTGATGTTTTCAGCTGTGTCAACTGTAACGTTGTCAAACGTGTATGACGTGCAGAGTATCGATGGCGAACCTAGATTTGTAGAATCATTCACTCTGATGTATGCGGAGTTCTGATTTCGCGATATGTTAGAACATATAGAATGTGAGAAGCAGTGGCACTTTGTTTTTTTAGTTTGTTATTCATATCAGGTCGACTGTGTTCTAAAAATAACCTTTCTTTTATGTTTGAGTTTTTGAATCCTCCAGGAAGAGCTGATAGCCAGCTTCAAACGTTTTAACGTCAACAACGGTTTGTTAGGATTTTTCCAAGCACACAGCTACTGTAAGCAAGCGGTTTGCCGATTTTGAAATGTCTGTAATAACAAAAGTATGTAGTCTGTATTTGCACATCTGGGGATTGCCGGTAATATGGCAAAATTGTGACAATAGACCCTAAGAGATTGCACAGATACATTATTTGAATTTGAAGATATCTAAGATCTTAGAAACTCCCTGAGTAGCACAATTCTATTGCATCATCCACCACAAAGGCTTTAAAGCATAGCGCCCCCTTGCTGGACTGAGCTGATAACGCAACATGATGTCATTCAGTAATATCTTGACATGGCAAAACCGTACCAAATTAAAAATTTCTCAACACAACTACATTGCTTATGCTTTTTCTCTCGTCAGTTATCCATCGGACATCATACTCTCGCTTTTCTTCACCAAGTTTAATTTATAACAATCCCCAGATCACTATTATCAGGCAATTCCTGAAGCCAATTTTGTTGTCACGCTCTCTGTCTCTACTTCAATATTCAATGGACTCGATCGACCCAGTTACACGTATCTTATTTGAAAAGGAGCTGGACATCGACCCTGATGATAGACAATATACGCTACGACATGCTGAAGAGATTGGGTATCGGCGTGCCATACAGCTAGCATTTTGGATAAAATTTCGTCCATACGCTATACATCCACAGGATTATACAAATGCGGATGCCACCTTAATGGCACATGCTGGATACGCGGCAAAGTTCGTAGTTGACTCTACTCATCCTGATATTTTACCTTACGTTATCAAGAGCTACACTGAAACCGTACAAGGTTTAATGAATCGCATTCATGGTCCGTCGGATAATTGCGATAACTGTAAAAAAACGGGCTGTAGCTTACGATGTCAGAAGTGCTTTTACAGCTCCTATTGCAACGGTGATTGTCAACGAAAAAACTGGGGCGAACACAAAAAGATATGCAACTTTCTGGAGCGATACTACAAGCCCGTGTACGCCCAATGTAAATCAGCAGAGGATTATCCTAACGATCTGTTGGGGCAAATCAACTTTTATTCTCACATACTGCACTCTCTTAACGATAAGTATAACGGTCCAAGCAGCTAGCTTTACCACACGAGCATGCTTTCCAAATGACGTGTGTCACAAGAACTGACGTTCGTAAGATTGATTCGCTAGAGATGAGTGAACAAAATTGCCGAAAAATAAAACCGTCAACAAATTTTGCTGTAATGCAGACAAAGATATAATTGTTTGGAACATACTAGAGTGTAAAGACTATAAGCCTCGCGTTTGGCTTCTATCATACTCCTGTGCTTACTGAGGTTACGCTTTATCGAACCGCAATCCTCGTGTGAGAAAAAAAAAATCTTTCTGTTATAGCACCGACAGAGAATTTCAACAATAAGTTATCAGAGGATCAAATGAAGGTATTCTAACAAGGATGATCAGTGAGGTACCATTCTTTATTTTATCAGCTATCTGAACATAGAGTGGTACAATGATAGATGATGGCGAGACTACATATAAACCGATAATAGGGAGAAAAGGAGCTCTATTAGATATACGAATGGTATGATATGTAGATAAATCGGTCCTTGGCGTTTCTGATGACTTTTAGTGTTTTTATTTAAAGTCTCAATTTTGAACACAGCGCCTGGCGAGCATATTTGTTCGATACAGATCGAGAAGGGGTGGATTCTAACATCCCTGTGGATGAGACAGGGAAAAAGTGATTGGATGTGGAAAAAAGCTCATAAAAAATGTGTAAGAGGAGGAGGAAAGATAAGAAAAGGTGGAGAACTGAATGAGAAGGGCTAGGGTAACTATTGGTGAGTAGTGGAAAGTTTATCCGGGATCAGGAGAGAGAGAGGTGAGCCATTTGATGAGTGCTCGGCCGGGAGAAGGGTTGTGGCATTGTTGTAGATCAGTCCCTGGGTGCTGGTGTGCGTCAAACTCGAGGAGAAGCTTGCAGGTGATAGGCCACAATGTGCAGAGTTGGTGGACGCGACGTATTGAAGTCGGTAGTGGTTGGGGGAGGCTATTGAGTACAAGAGATAGTGGGTCGGTAGCTTGTTGGCTAGTGATATGTAGACGGGCATGCATTGAGAGACAGCCGATGGCATACCGCTTGTTAAAGTTTGCATTATCGCAGGTAATACAGGCCTTGAGTTTTCTGGTCGGGAGCCATCCAAGCCGCCAACGGATGCATCTGCTGCGTTTGCTTCTTGTCATTGGGAGTCATATAATGGGGTTAGTGCCCAGTGTTGACCGAATGGCCACTAGGTGTGTTACGCCCTTCATGGAAGATAGGGTTGACGCATACATATCCCATAGATATTTTCGGATTATTGACTTGAGTTCTTTAGCCGTGGTCGGTGTGTGTGCCATTGGGATGCATTACCATGCGTCAGTATAACAGAGTTTGTTCAAATGTGAGTAGGTCGTTCGGAGGAGTGATGGTCAAAGTTGACAGAGTAAGGCGTCATGTGGAAGGTATTGGGCGCGATGTAGGAATTAGACCCGAAGTAAAGTGTTCCTGGATAACGTGCATTTGCTCAATGGTTTGGTTCATTGTGTTTTCAGATAAGGGGATATCCCACCCAAAAAAGAAACCATATTTAGAAGGGAAGGCCCTGAGCGAAGCTCAACTTCGCAACAGATCGCCGGATGTTGTACCGCTCCAAATCCTCTGCAGTATTATTCCAAACACTATCTCTTGATGCCAGCACCATCTCCCTCACGTCGACCCTACCTGCCCCAGGTGGGCAGAATTATCTTTGTGAGTAAGTAAATTGACATCCAGCCGGGTCGCCATCCGATGCAGCGGCTGGGTTCCTCCTGTGACATCGGGAACCAGAGAATCGGGTCAACGCCGAGCTTGTCTCGACAAGCGCATGGAAGGATTGCGTTGTTGCTCTGAAAGAAATTGGCTAGTTTCCTTCGTGAAGGCTTTGTGATTGAAAATTTTGAGAAGTGACAGTTGTGAGATTCCAATTTCCCTTTTCTTATTTAAAAGGCCAGTGAGCGCTTTGCCTGTTGAGAAAAAGGTATGGGTGGGAGAAGGGAGGGATCGGATGGTGCTACGGGAAGTTATCTGTGACCATCTTTGACAAATCTGACTTAATCTTTGACTTTTCTGTACATCTCCTCAGAACTGTATTAATTTCTGGAAAATCTGTGAAAATCTAACCATATATATATAATTGCGATCGTACTCAAACTGTCATATTTCTTCATGTATAGACGAGCTGCTAAGGTTACAATGATTTGGTAGACAACATATCTAGGTCTTCTTGTATGTAAACTCATTCGCGAACATAATAAACATCAGCATCGTACCAGCCAAGAGTGGTCAGCCTCAATGGCATTGATTGTATGCCAGGTCGTCAGTACTTCACAGTATCAGGTGTCAGATATGATGCCGAGGTCTTTGATTTTGGCGCCTTAATCTGCATTACTCGTAGATATTAGCCAATAAAAAGAGTCGTGCTGCCATTTATTCAAGACGTTTGCATCCTGGACACACATGCATGAAATAGTTGCCAGGGTATACCTACTTATCGATTCTGGAGACATATCAGCGATGGCAAAGGTGGCGCACCACCAGGGTCACATGTGAAAATATGGATGTCGCTGTTGTTTTATCCAAGGATAATCGTTGAGAAAGGAGAGCAAGAAGAGTGGTGGAATCTATTTTCCATCTGCCACAAGACCATCGAATAATCTTCATTTTCCATGTTAAAGACATTTAACGGAAATACTTTTTTCGGCCTTGATGTAATGCACCTTTTGGGCGACGGTATTTCCAAGCGGTTGTGGAGCATTTTATGTGGAAGATTTGGAAGTGAAAATCCATTCTATCTGACATCAGCAGTTCGGCGAGAAATAGGTCAATGTATGGCAATCTCTCGAATTTTGATGTCTTCGATATCATCTGGAGAGCTATTAAATATCACAACCCATGCAGGTTACTATCGGGCTGTCGACTGGTTAGAATTTACACAGTACATTGTACCAACCATTGTCATGGAGGACATCCAAGATGATAGCGCTGCGAAGACAATGCATGCTCCAGTACAAATCGTAAATCTATCTATGGATTGAGTAGCAAATGTTGAGAGTATCCAACAAATCAAGTGCCATACGACTGTTTGGTATAAGTATTTGCTCGAACTTCATCGGTACGTCAGTATCTTGTGTGGCCGAGAATGCCGTAAGATATATCTCAAAAGGTTGTCGATTTCGGCAAAATAAACTTGCTGTAAGCTATTAGCAAACTTTGTATATTGATTTTGCAATATGCTCTTTTAATGTATTTGCTGTTTTGTATAATATATATTGTATTGTTAGAAATAAAAAAAAATAGTCTACTGTCTGTTAAGACATATTAGACTTACATTAGATTTTTAAGTGGTTTCCAAGACACATTAGAATTGTATTAGATTTGAAGAGATTTTACAGAGATGAATTAAGTTTTCCCAAGATTCTTCAAGGACGCTTTAGATAATTTTCCATAGTATATATATGTGTAGACATATTACAATTTATTGGCAATTATGTATGGAAAAAAGGGGAAGGTGTATGAGACGAAGTTACTCTAGTTTACTCTTATTAGCAGTTAAGAAAGCTTCCAAAGTTTCTGGTTCGCGGCCTAAGAGAATAGGTAGACCTACAGAAAGCGAAGCTTTGTATGCAGCTAGAATGGCTAAGTCATAGGCTACGGCGTGGTAAGGAATGAACTTTAGTAGTTGGCTGTATTTCTCCACTGCAGAAATGCGTTGGTATGTAATAGGACGGCCCAACACTCGTGTAAGAATAGTAGCTTGTTCAGCGGGGGTCACAATGTCACCGACCATATCGTAGACGGCGTCACCATGTTTCTCGATGTCTTCGCGAAGGATGATAGCAGCAAGAGCGCCGATGTCGTTAGGAGAAATCCAAGTTTGAGGAGAATTGCTTTCCAATATACCCTGAATCACATCGTTTTGCGGTGGATAGAAATTGATGAAATTGGACATGAACTCATTAGGTCGAAGAGTTACAAAGGCACCACGTCCAGGAATATCGAGGATAGCTTTTTCTACCAAGGAATGCTCGTGCCCAAGGAAACTTGTGCGCCAGCCCTGACCGACGAGGTCCGTAGAGATATACACAATCTGCTTGACCCCAGCTTTGTAAGCTGATGCGGCAATGCCTGTTTTCTGTTTCACGATTTCCAAAGATTCAGTCACTAAGAGGAATAGTCGCGTATGGCCGGACAAAGAGTTTTCGAGAGGTGTAAGATCATTGAAATCGCCTTGAACCACGGATAGTGACTCGTCACTGTTTGGGAATAACGAAGCTACCTTGCTTGGATTGCGTGCATATAATGTGACCGGGACGTTGTTTGCAAGAAGATCCCGGACGACCTTTGTTCCAATATTACCGGTACCACCGATGACATAAACGCGTTCATCTTGCTTGGCCATTGTTTCTTTTGAATATAGGTATTTTTTTTTGTTTGATGATATAATAATCAACTAGCCCAAGTCGATGCTCAATTTATACGAATTGCCTGCGGCATGCACTTTCTGGAAGCGGGGAGATAGTTCCGGACTTGATTATGCAACAATCGTCATTTTCCGTATAATATCGTGCTCACTTCCCAAGTCACCAGAACGTTTTATGCACCGTAACTCGATGATCAGCTTCCTCGGTTTTTATCTCCCCGCGCATTAATAATCATGCTTGGAATTAAATGCTGCACGTAAAAAGTACCGTAAATATTTGAGACCGAATTGCTTGTTTCAGAATTTGTCTATATACCCTTTCTTAAAGTTAGGCGTAGCAGCTTCTTTATTGATAAAAAAGAAGTAATTCAAAAATATGAAAATCACACTGTTTTGTAAACGAACTACAATATCCCAACTCCGGAATATAGAACTTCAGTTCAGACTCAGTTTAAAGTTGACAGTTGCATTATTAATCATTGCTGCTTCGTGATTACTCAGGTTTCACTACAGAAAACATCTGCGACAAATCTCTGATTTTGAACAATCCCCTCCTCTTAGATTTGTCAAAAATTTTTACGAGATGCACTAGATATGTTCATATTTTATACAGACACAGTGTTGATGACCTGACTTTGGATTTATACGACATAGCATACAATCAATGCCATTGAGGCTGGCCACTCTTGGCTGGTATGATGCTGATGGTTCTTATCTTCGCGAATGAGTTTACACACAAGAAGACCTAGATATGTTGTCTACCAAATCGTTGTAACCTTAGCAGCTCGTCTATACATGAAAAAAAAAATGACAGTTTGAGTACGATCGCAATTATATATATATGGTTAGATTTTTCATAGATTTTCCAGAAATTAATACAGTTCTGAGGAGATGTACAGAAAAGTCAAAGATGGTCACAGAAAACTTCCCGTAGTGGATTGTGCTGAGGAAACCAATCTTGAATTTGAAACAACAAGCTGTGATCAAGGCCTTGCAATATCTGCTCACGGTACTGAGTCTGAGTCTCTGGATCGTGTATACTGTATACACTCCCACCGATCATTTGATCAGTGTAGTGGCAGTAAACAAAGCACCATAATCAATCAGCGTCTCATTGCACTCTACGCGTGTTTTATCAGCCCTTCCAGCAATATATTACAAGGTGAACGATTTCATGGATGCCATACTGTGCAAGCAAGGAAGTATGGCGTTGCTTCAGTGATGGTTTGGATTTTTTTTGGGGGGAGGCTGGCAGACTTGGGCCTCTTGTGGTCCTGCATGGAAAGATCAACCAAGAGGTCTATATAAAGCGCCTGCAGGACTATTTTCTCTCATGCCTTCAACATATCATGGAAGAGGAAAATTCTGATTTTATTTTCCAAGAGAATAACGCAACTTGTTATACTGGAAAGGAGTATAGATAGTAGGAAATGTCCAAGGACGTTGGTGGAATGAAGTGGCCTGCCTAAAGCGTAGATCTCAATCATACTGAGCATACGTGGGATGCCTTAGAAAGGCGTATCACTGACTGAAGACATCATATACATAATACCATGCTGCTTATTGCTGTCCTTAAAGAATCAATGAGACAAAATTGCCGTTGAAGATTTAGAGTGTCTCGTAGAATTGGTGCTGTTTGTAACGCTAAGGGAGGACATACAAGCTATTAGCATTCCAATTTTTCATCACAAAAGGAATTCAGTCCTTCTTTTCGATGTATTTTGAACGTTTAATGCTTGTGGCTTGAACTGCTCAAAATGAGGTTAACGGACAGCTGTCTTTTGATACTTTCCAGCATGGAAGCTTTACATGCTTGCGTCGGCTCCCGGGAAGTAAATGGGCAACAAGTCTACTAGTATGTAAGATCTTTCAGGCAAGCAGACATAAGGGTCGTACAAACCTCGATAGATGCCTTTCTCGGCATCATTGAATAGACAAAACACAACCTTATCGATCTATGAGAAGTTTAGCCACATGATGACATAGCTTTACAATCACCAACCTCATCATGTTTGATCAAAACCTGTCGGACAGTTGACAGTGCTACGTTGGCCGCCCGTTCTTTATCGTAACCGTAGACTCCGGTCGAAATACAAGGGAAGGCGATGGAGCGCAATTTATTTTCCATCAGCACTTCTAAGCTTCGACGATAGCAACTCTGCAAGACGTTAGGCAATTCCGACTGCGGTCCCACAGTATGTATAACATCTATAGCTACTCATCAGCTCTTTTACGCTTTCTTTCAAAGATACTTTACGTTTAGCAAGTAAATTGTACGCTGTAGAGTTGTCTTGGTTTAATACAAGTGTGCATCACCTTTGCTAACCTTTCGTGATTTTGGCGTCCTAACTCAATGGTGAATTCTGTGAATTGGATATGATAGACACTTACCCCTTGTGGACATCCATTTAATGTCTTGCATTCTTCCAGGAGTTGTGGACCGGCAGCTCTACATAAATAATGTTAAACTGATAGGAAATGAACAGAAACTCACGCATGAATAGCCCCATCCACTATTTAAAGCACATTAATGCATCAAACCGTACACAAAATTTTTGTTTACCTCCACTACCACCCGCAAGCAAGCTGTTTGCTGCATTAGCTATAGGGTGACGGTTAGAAATTTGTAGGCAATGAATCTGTTGTACCAATGGCATCGAGTTGGAGTGCTGTGATGCTCTGCGCGCTATTTACAGGGTTGTCAAGGCCTGTCTTTTCTTTTTGGTTTCTTACCTCAGACGGACTTTGTGCGCAACACGCTTTGCAATGTCCTGGGCTTCTTGGAATGCTTGGTCGCTTTCGTACAATGCTCTTAAATGCGCGGCACCTCGCTTCGCAATGGTAGACATCTCGTGTGAAAGAGGTTATACTGATAGCTTAGTTTGGAGGTGGTACTTTCAGAATTCTGCAAAAGTGACTTCTGTGAAGTTTCACCGGTGGACTGCTGACCTGGGAGGCAACTGGTACCTTCTCATTCTTTAGGAAGTTCCCCACACCACTGAGTAGAATGATACGAAAGAAATTACAGAAATTATCCTGATTAATAGAACCATCTATACCATTAACAAAAAAAGAAAAGAAAAAGGGGGGAATGCAATAAAATACTCTGCAATGGATAGAGCAACTTTAGCTTATATAGCGATCTGATTGGAGAAATATTTGCATGGGAAGATGAAAGAAAATTCTTGCTTTCCTCGTTCCCTTCTCTTGCGTGGACATTCTACGTATCCTTTGACGTCAACGTTCAGCATCTGCTGGAACCATCTAAAAGACGCGATATAGCTTGTTCTTAGACGCTTCTTTTCATCGGCTTGAAAGTTATTTCGTCCAAATATGACAGCAATGGCTGATGTGTAATCACAACCTCAATAGTACATATAGTGATAAGGTACAGCAATGATGGATATAAACAAAGTAAAAGGCGACAGACAGTAATAGAAGATTCAAAGTTCGCAAGTCAGTCTGAGCAAGTCCAAATGACTACTCTTCAATCAATGTCCGCACGATACTCCTTGTGCGTTATTATTGATATTGAACAAGTGTATTATCTTTAGATACCCTGTGCTACATATCTTGCAATAGAAGGACACGAGCCGATCTCACTTTACTCGGCTGCTCCTTGTTATTTTCCATCCAAACTTCGATCGTCCCATTATAACCAAATACATAGTTTAAATACGGAGCTTAAGGTTAACTGCATGGGATAAAAAGTATTCCCATTTTATCCGCTTACCTGAGGATCAGACATACAGATTCATGCTTTTGCTCGTTTGTAAAAAGAGAATTTAAGTTACAAAACCTTACCAAAATCCCAACAGACGTTATGATCAAGATTATAATTGAAACAGACTGTTTGTTTGTTTTAAACGACAAAACATGCCTTACCCATGGCAGAAAGAAATAAGTGTATCTGGGTTTGAAATTTTGCCAATCATATTGGCCAGCCTTTTTGGATTGAAGTCAATGACTACCATCGGAATGATTTTTGTTTTCTTCCCTTTTCCACAATGAACATGCAACCACGGACGATTGCGCTTTTGTCCGCAGGCATCGCTGTAACAGCCGGTATCGGTTATCTCTTTTACTTTGATTACAAGCGACGCAATGATCCCAACCTTCGTAAAAAGTTGCGTAAGTTGTTTTTTGTTCGGGAAACGTCCAACTCACAAGACAGGAAGGACGCGAACGGAAGAGAGTAGCCAAGCAAGTCAAAGTGGCCGAGGAAAAAGCCAAGGCCGGATTGGATGATCTTATCGAGTCGGTTCTTGCTGCCGTAGCCAAGGAAGAATTTCCAACGACTCCTGAAGAAAAGGAAAAATACTTTATGTCACAAGTGGCAACAGGTGAAGGACTCTGTAACCAAGGTGGGTGCAAGTAGATACTCAGCGTATGGATAATTAATTTGCTGTAGGCCAGGCTCACTATGAGGACAGTGTTCTTCCCTTCTACAAGGCGCTTAAGGTTTATCCTGCTCCATTGGAGTTGATTATGATTTATCAAAAAACAATTCCTGCTGAAGTATTCCAGATCGTTGTTCGCATAATGTCTCTTGAGGTATGGGTTACCGTTAGTAAGAAACGTGTACTGAGTACGTTGATTAGCAACAAAAACGTCAAAATGAATTTTATGAGCAATTCCCACCAGAGGAAACGCCTGTGAAGTTGGGTGAGTTGCCTGCTGGAACTACACCAGAAGGCAAACAAATTATTCGTCGTGGTTTGGTGGCCAGAAAAGACATCAAAGAAGGCGATACATTGTACGAAGAAACACCGATGGTGTCCGCACTTCATCCTGATTTGGAGGTAAACTTCAATGCAAACCATCGCATGCAGCTAACTTTAGTATTTAACGTAGGGATCATTCTGCCACCGCTGCTTGAAGAAACTAGAGGAAGAGAAAATTGAATGCAGCAACTGCGACAAGGTTGCATTCTGTAGTACTGACTGCGAAAAGGAAGCTACGGAAATGTACCATCAATTCCTGTGCATTAATAACAAGACCAATGGCGACGAGGAGAATAAGGAAGCAGTGTTCTTGAAATATGCAAAAGAAAATAGCTTCAAGTATCCTCAGATGATTGCTCAGTTTTTGTCAGGCATGGTTGCTGAAGAAATTGAGAAAAATAAGGCTGGCAAGTCGGCAGAGAATACGTACAGCACTTGGGATCATCTAGATCGATTCCGATACCTTGACACGGCCCCAAGTACTGCCTCAACAGAGGAAATCCAAATGATTAAGAACATCCTTGGCGTGAAGGTTCCCGGTGTCGACGAGTTTCTAACTGAGGAAATCTATCTGATGCTGAAGGGAAAGCTAGGTTATAACGCTTACCCTATCCCAGCAGCAGAAGGTGAAGAACTGGAAGTTTCGGTGAGTGGTAGTAGATGGTTTCGGGAAAAGCAACTGAACATGCGTTTTGAACAGCCCTCGAGTGAAATGCAACGCGAACTTTCGTCGGAGCGTCCATCAGTAGGTGCTGCGATGTACAAGATCTCGACATATCTAGGGCATTCCGACGAACCCAACGTTCAGATCAAATTTAACAATAACCATGCCATTACGGTCATTGCTTTGAAAGATATCAAAGAGAATGAGGAGATACAAGCCTCGTACACTCTGCCCAAGCCCAGAAAAGATTAATATAATACGTCAAAAAAAGAAATAGAGAACACAAAAGTCCGGCCCGGAATTTCACGGAGGTCCTTTAAGTTAGTGTGTCACTTATTACCGAAACTTCCTCTTTCTTCTACAATCTAGTAGGTAGGGTACTGCAAAACCATCATCTACAGTAGCATGATTGATGGATGCAGGGAATAGAATGGCACCTACTCACCGATACGTCTATATTTTTTCTTTTTCTTCATCTCACCATTACATTTCGCGATGTGATTCCGACGATTAGACATGGGTCGTGTAATTCGTGCTCAGAGAAAAGGTGCAGGAAGCATCTTCAAGGCTCATACTGTCGGTCGTAAGGGTGCTGCCCAATTGAGAGTTTTCGACTATGCCGAACGCCACGGTTACATTCGCGGTATTGTGAAGGAGATCGTGCACGATCCTGGCCGAGGTGCTCCTCTCGCCAAGGTAAAGAATGACAACGACACATATTATGATTGAAATGCTTAATGGAATTTTGTTGCAGGTTGTCTTCCGTGACCCCTACAAGTGCGTTTTATTTTTGGATTTTTTTTTTTGCAGATCCTAATACTAGATTAGGTACAAGTTGCGCACCGAGACTTTCATCGCCACCGAAGGCATGTACACCGGTCAGTTCGTGTACTGCGGTAAGAAGGCCACTTTGAACATCGGCAACGTCCTTCCCCTTGCCTCTGTCCCCGAAGGTACTATTGTCTGCAACGTGGAAGAGAAGGTTGGCGACCGTGGTGCTCTTGCCCGTACCTCTGGTAACTACGCTACCGTTATCAGCCACGGTGACGACGGTAAGACCCGTATCAGACTTCCCTCTGGTGCCAAGAAGATCGTTGCTTCTACCTCCCGTGCTGCCATTGGTATCGTTGCCGGTGGTGGTCGTATTGATAAGCCCCTCTTGAAGGCCGGTCGTGCCTACCACAAGTACAGAGTCAAGCGTAACAGCTGGCCCAAGACTCGTGGTGTTGCCATGAACCCCGTTGACCATCCTCACGGTGGTGGTAACCATCAGCACATTGGTCACGCCTCTACCGTCGCTCGCGACTCTCCCGCTGGTCAAAAGGTCGGTCTCATTGCTGCACGACGAACTGGTCTCCTCCGTGGTACCAAGAAGCTCAAGGAGTAAATGTGATCATGGAAGCGGCACACCAGCGTTATGCTTTTTGCACTATCTTAATTACGCATTGCTTACAAGCGTTTGGAATAAACACGTTACCGATAGCCGAGAAAACGTTGTGGTTTTGTTAAAACAGACTGAACGATCTTTTATGAGTTTCTTTTTTCTTTTTTTCTTTTTCTTTTCCTTTTTGGCTTTATTCGCATAAGAGCCGTGAGACGACTGGGAACAGGTGATACGCGGTGCAATTTACTGATACTATTTAGCGCTGTAGAGGGCTGCATAAAGTTCAATGTCTTTGTTCTCTAATCGCCGTTGAGGATTAGCCGAGGATTGAATGAGATCAAGTGTAACTATATTCCCGTCTCTTGATCATTGGACAAAGAACAAGTGTTGAAAGTAACAGGAATCTCTGTCATTCCAGCATCTTTAAAGCTCTGGGAGCGCGGAGTCTTCAATAATTGAATCCCCCGATTTCGATATTTTGCGGCGTCCAATAACTGTTGATCTGCAAAGTATGTCAGGACAGAGACCTGACACGCGGGGATGAAATCTAGGAACTCAATTATTTTTTTTGATCATTTACGTGACTTCAACAAGGCATCCTTCGCTTGACATTTGAACAACGAAATCAAGAAACTAGTCGCCAATGTTATCATACATTCGCCTTGTCGCCGGCAAGTCGGACAAAACCAAGATGTTAGTCTCAGTCATATCATACAAGGATATAGCGAGATTCAAAAAATGATTGTCCTCCGGCGTATTATATCAGCATTAAGGTTTTCCACCGTCAGAAATCTCCAGTGCTTCCCTATCTTTAAAAAAAAACATGTGGTCAATCTGGACGACTGGAAATTATATATACCGATGTTGAAAACGTCTCTGACCATGTCGGAACGCACCCAACCATGCCACGGTCTTAAAATTAGAGGATCCTCTTTCAGCCACGCGCTTAGAAATGACGTGTAACTTCTTTTTTGTCTTCGTGGGCCATTCGAATTTACCATACGCGTCATCATACGTCCATTCTCCAATTTGATAAGGCCTTTCCAATTAAAACAAAAGCAAGCTGCTGTCTATTGAATGGTATTTTATGCTACTATAAGATAAACTTTGTGTCCAGGAAAGGTTGAAGTTCACACTAAAGATAAAATAAATATGCGTCATTAACAACCAGGTTTGGGTAGACCGCTGACATTTGTTCGTGTTTAACGCTTTTAAAACAAATATATTTGGAGCCAATGCAAAAATGGTATGAATCGTTCCGCAAAGGATTTTAGGCAACCACACGGAAGACATTAGTGATTACCGCAAGCAAATAGGAAACACGATAAGTCGGGATCCCGATTTGCTACAAATGCAAGTCGCACCTTCTATCCTCGTGTCGGACTGCAAGTATCAAATATCCCATATCACAGGAAAGTAAACAAACCGCTCTCAAAAACCGCCACCATGCAGCTCTACAGTACCTAAGGATCATATGCACTCACTAGGTCGGAAAATTTGTTATGATCCATGCTGCTTGGCTACAGCCCTGTTTCCTAAAAGAAAAAGAAATACATCATGCATGTTTCAGAGAATACCCGCGTGATGATACTGTATGTATGTATTTGTTTGCGCAACAGTAAGTGATATATTCAAATGCTCGCCATGTACTCTTGCTTATCTTCTTTGGTCTTCCTGCTCTGGACTCGTGATCAAAAGAACAGCCTTTACTTTTTCTTTTTACGTGTTTGACACCAGTACAGACTCCTTGGGCGCTCACTTCTCTGTTACAAACGCTTCGGTTTGAAGTACATAGGCCATGCAAGTGTCCTTTATTATAGCATGGCATTTAGTTTTCAAAAAGTGACAAGGTACCACATATGTCAGCCTCATTTGCTGTTTCATCCATCGTTGTTGTATAATGCATATTTCATCTAAGCAGCGCGGATAAATAGAAAACAAAACAACAAATTGAAAATGGCTATGATCTATAAAGAAGAACCCAATGTATTGCTGCTAAGATATACCCAGAGTCCGCTTACTAAACTCGTACACAGCGTAACTAATACTGACCGACGGAACAACCTGTAAACGCTGTAAGTAAAAGCATACGATGAACATCACCTTACCTTAAATAATGTCGGTCCCAAGCCCTTGTAGAAGCCTCTGACGCCGTCGGCTTGGAAGGTCTTTTTGGCAGCGTCCCATGCGGATGCATACCGGTGTGGATGACCAGGCGTCCCTTGCGCTTGCAATCTGGATAAAATGAGAGCAAACAACAAGAGCAACATGTTAAAATGCTGATTACCTTGTTCGAATCATGTTAAGCGGGTATACGCTCGTGGCACCAATAGATCCACTCATCATGCCACATGCCCATAATACAAGCACATTAGGTGGTCCACCTTCATTTCTGCCAACACCCTGAGAGGAATTCATGTACTGCAGATACGTAACCTTCAGGGTCTCATAGATACCTAGAAAGAAGTCTAAGCTTGTATCCGACAGATACGGTTTGACATGCAACTTACCCATATCGAGGGCTTGGTAAGGAAATACGCCCATTAAACCTATTGACGACTATCAGCTACTAGAAGGGAAAAGGCTTACTGTTACCAAGCGTCAGTCCTGGCCAGAATGCGCGTACACCTTGTGCTTTGTACATTTCCTTCGCTGTATGCAAAACAAATGATCGTGCGGCAATTTGTGGGGAGCTTGTAACCACCTTGGAGGACATGATACGTGTCTTAAGAGTCTCAACAGGATAAATACAAAACTGCGAGCAAAGACCAGCTACACCACCAGCCACAAACCGTGCTCCAACAGGAATTGCATTCTTATCCTCAGACTGGGTAAGCTCAGCCAAAACTGTTTTTGCCGTTTCAAAGACATAGAACTTTATCGCTGACTCGGGAACAATCTTCATGACATTCAACCCATTTCCGACAAAAAAAGCGCGAAATCCACCCTGCGCGTAGATGTTTCGAAGGGCATCTGCGATGGGCAGAGAGGAACGGCCGCCTTTTGCAGATTGATAGGATGTTTGCGTGATAAGGTATACTTTGAGGCGATCAAATGGAGCTGTACAGGTTCTCGATACGGCTCCTGCGACGCCACCTGCGGCAAGGTATTTGTAGGCGTTTCGTGCTGCTTCGTCAGTAGGCGGGAAAACAACTTCGGCATCATGAGTTAGCTGAGTGGAGGTTTGATAATAACGGTAAATCTCTATGATTGTTGTTTCTCGCGGGAGCAACTAAGAGGATAATAGTAACAAATATAAATTCAAACAGAGCAACAGAAAACAAGGGGTAAGGGGGCCAAGAGGAAAGGGGATGCTTACCAACAAGAAATCTCTCCAGTCTTGGAAATCTATATACCCGTTCCCTTCTACTCGCAACATTAAGCACGGTGCGAACAGGATAAGTGATGGCATTCGGGCCTTACCGGTATCAATCACTTGAATGAATTCCTCGATCTCTTCTCTCGTCACTCGAATACCGGCTGCTTTAAGAGCACTTTCAAGGTCACCTGCGCGTAGTCGATAGTCGCCTGACTTGTCTATCTCAGAAAACAATTCCCAAAGTTCCCTCTCCTTGCTCAGCACGTAGGCCCTGAACTCTTGATAGTCGATAAGACCGTCACGTGCAGTATCGCATTTTGCCAGGAGATCGGAAGCGTAACGTGTATGGGCAGGCAGATGAGTGAGCTTGAGAAAGCCACCTAGAATAGCATCTGCATCGAGATAGCCGGTGCCATTACTATCCAGCGAGTCGAACAAGCTCTGAATACGAGTTTCGCGCTCCCCTGCCTTTTCATCGTAGTAAGGATGGGGTGGGTCAACGTTGGGTGAATGGCTCATGTCACCCAAGCAAAGATTTTCCGCGTAAAAACAAGGAACAGCCGAAAGCGGGTCTCTAAATTACAATATAAGTTTCGGCAGAACGCAGAGATGCTTGCAAGCAAGCAATAAAGCTCTGGAGAGTGGGGAGGTAAAAGAGAAGGGCGTGTGCAAACAAACGAATGACCGCTTTTTAGGGTGCCGGATGGAGCTGCGATGATTCACACGCCGCCCCGCGGAGATCCCTTCAGCACCCCTCCCTCCGGGAACTTCAATGCACATCGGCGCGCCATCCCGGATGTCAAACAAAGAACGTAGACCTCACAAAGAGCCTCAGAGGAAAGGTATCCAACAGAAGCAATATGGTAAAAGCGACTTTGAGATGCAATCCTTACCAGTTTCTTGCGTTTGGTCATCTGGATGTTTGCTACCATCGCCTTACCATCTGTCAGGATCTTTAGCTAGAGAATCCAACTATATAGCTTTATTCGTGAACATCATATTGGACTAAATTCTGGGGGGACTCAGACGGGTTGAATCTTGGCCTGAGTCCGCAACCAGAAATACACTCATTAATTGATCTTTGCATACAGTACGTTCTTTGCGAACTGTCGTTTACTAGGAAGTAGACGACTCTCTAACTATGAAAAAATATTCAGACGATGTCGATACCGTTATCGGCAAATCCGGGACTTCCCGCAACGTACGAAACAGGATAAACAATATATCCTATTTCTTCGTTTTAGATTAACGAGAATATGCTACGTACGCGTTTAAATTATGGAACCATCCCGATAAAAGTATGAAGATCAAGCGTATCATACTGTATGTCCATTTACCCCTCAATGGTATTTCTATCTGTTGGGTAATTCCAGCAAAATGCGCCTTTTACTACGGGCATAGCATTGACCCCAAGAGCCCGTAGCTTGCGTTTTAATGACAGCAGAGGACCCAAAATCATACAGCGTTTTGTAGAGCTTGGTAAAAATGCAAGCGAATATCATATGAATCGATCTTTTTCTCTTATGTGGCCCTGGGATGGAACGTCCTGCGTGATTCGAAATATATTTACAGTAAGGCTTCGCTAATAGAGAGAATCACCTACTGCAAAAGATGCTTGCGCAGAACCACGTTTTGAGTAGGTACAAAACGGCAGTATTTTAGGAATAAATACTTCCTGTGGCCTCTTTGACGTCATTCACAGTTTCCATTGTTCAAGCCCTTCTACCCAGCATCTCGCTATTCAAAGGGGACTCTCTACCAATCTGCACGGAGAACAGTTCCTTAATATAGGATGATATCCTTTGTCTGAAGTGTAGCACTTAACTGACTGATATTTGGACATGTAATAACACCCTAATCTATGGACACTTTTATTTTCCTCTTTTTCTTAGCAATTGTTTTAATACGATGGATGATGCTATCGTTTGTATCATAAGAATTTTTCCTTCCCCGATGTGTCCCGCAGTCGGGAAAATAGACGATCATTTGGGAAGTTAACATAGTTCTCGTGATCGACAAATCATTTATGGTTACAAATGATTCACTGTTTCCACACAAAACTGTCCCAAGTTGGTACGACAATGTGAAATACAGTTGGTACAAAGAATTAGCAAGCCGCCGTACACACCGCTTTATCTTGTGCGTTACAATTCCTCGGCAATACGCGCCTGCATTGGTCCCACCTACCTTTTAGCGTGTTACCGGCCAATTAAAGTTACTAATTATCGGTTAAACAGCAGCTATTCTTACTATGCACCACTTATATACTTTTACTGTATTCAGGAACATGACTTGATTTCATTCGAAATAGGTTAGTTTTGGCCTGGTCTGGACAGTATCCATTAGGAGCGTACCCGCCATATTGGGGAGCTAATTGAATGGGTTTTTACGCTACTCTATAATCTATGGAGTGCCAAATTTGGGCTAATAAAGAACTGAGATTTTAGTCATCTGTACGTCGATTGGCTACAATCTCATATTTTACCTTCATCAACTTGCACCCCGTAAACGCAAAAATTATGCGAGCAGCATAAAATAAAATAAAACTATTCATGGTTGGTAAATGGAGTAATATTTGGGACATCAGTTTGTTTATTCGAGAGATAATTCTGTCTTTGTGGCAGAGGCTGAACCCACACCTGAGGCTGGTGGGGTCGACGTAGAGGATATTTGCTGATGTCCGGGGTCAGTGTTTGAAGGAGCACTGCAGAGGACTTGAAGCGATGCAACGTCTGGCGATCTGTTGCAAAAGATTGGTTGCACTCAGTATGATGACATTTACTTAACGTAAGTGGCAAACGAAAGTTGCGCACACAGCACAGTAGGGTTTGGGATAGAGGCCATGCAGACTAAACAGCAGACAAAAAGACACGAATAATCGTGCTTCTGATTTCGATTGATACACTTACCGAGATTCTTTTAGAAACAGAATTAAGGATAAAAAACAGAAACGATCTTCCCCTTTTAAATAGAGTTGCTTTTTTTTGGGTAGAGCATTTTCTTATCTTGAAAGATAATGAACCAGCCCATTGTGCAAACCCATGTTACCCATGGAACACGATTACAGTAAGTACAAATCCACGTTATCAAGGCTCATTTAATTCTACACAAAAAGTACTACTTTCGACACACGAAGTCCATTTAGAGTCAACGCAGGAATGACACGCATCTCCCACGAAACATTTTACCCAACCATGCAAAGACATTAGTGGCTACCTGTAAATAGATAAAAAAAACACTTTATTTGGTTGTACAAAGTTTACCATTAAATAAGCAGTGCTTTTTGAACTGCTTGTAATACGCGTTCATGAATGGAGGCATTGGCGGCAATAACACCCTTGTTTTGTTCGAGCGTTCGGCCAAGAGAGAAATCAAGTGGCTTTCCATAGATATCTGTTACTTTACCTCCTGCTTCGGTTACTAATACGTTGCCTGACGCATGATCCTAGTGTTTATCGCTCAGCGGTCTATTATTGCTATGTATATTCTACTAACCCAGATTTTCTCAACGTAGGTTTTGCTCGTAGGCAAGCGGAGATAGATGTCGGCATCACCGCGTGAGATGGAGCAGTATTTTGCTTGGCTATCCATTCTCACAGGTGGTCGTGTAATTTCCAACGTTTTCGCAATAGCTTCTGCGTCGCTGTGAGAAGAATGGCCAGCTTCAACGGACTCGCAGAAGGTGGCATCTTTTGTAGAAGTAATGTCTGCAAAGTGAATTCGAGTTTCGTTGGTATTCGTGAACGAGCGCTAGAGAATTGACACAGATAAATAAACGCATTTCTCTGGTTACTTCTACTGTTACCTGGAAAGCACCTTCTCCCCGTACGGCAATGAACAATGCTCCACGTTCACCATCCGGCTTAGCAGCATCTATGGGTAAATTTGGTGCACCCATCACACCCAGCTGTACAACACCGTCAATGATTAGCGCCAGACAGACTGCATACTGTCCACCACGTAAAAAGCCTTTGGTACCATCAATCGGGTCTAGGGCCCAATGACCTAACAATGCCATGCTTAGTTATGTCATGACCGGTCTATTATATGTTCTACTTACGTCCAGTTGGACCACCAGCGTAATTCCCACGATCGATTGCATTTAAAATCTTCAACCACATGTTTTGTAAGGCATATGGGAAAAAAAACTACAATGTTACCTCTTCTTCGCTCAATTTCTCATTTGTATCCAAGACATCATTGGTCAAAGTATGTACTTTTTCTCTTAATATTTTGCCTGCATCACCGCGCAAATCCTTGGAGTCCTCTTCACCAATGATGGGATCGTTTGGAAAATGTTTGTGCAGATAGGTATTAACGATTGCCTGCGCTGAAAAGTCGGCAACTAATTTACTCAAGTGAGAAGACATACAAAAACTCTCGACCACTCGTGTTATAGCGTACCAGTTACAGGCGATTTGTCGTTTTTGGTCAAGGTTTCATTGGCAACCAATTGTTTGAACACTGATTGACAGACTTTGCTTGCCTGGAGTACGGCTTGAATGGCAATGGCTCGTTCGGTTGCAAGGACTTTTCACAAAGTTAATGGTCGTATGTCAAGTTTTCTGAGATTTTCTTACATGACATGATGTTATACTGAGAAGAAAAGAAACACAACCTGAACGCGACAGTGCATCTATAGATGAAGTTTTAGATGACCGCTCGGTCCAGGAATAATTAAGCGTTCAACATTTCCGCAAGCCAATCGAATTGTCGGATCATGTCAATCCGAGGATGAGAACATTTTCAACCAACCGCGGACATCCGGATGCTTAATCATCGGGGGGGACTTGATATTTACAGGAAACTATCGACTTTGTTAAATAAGGTTTTGTACATTTTATACCCGGATAGTATCACGTTTTATGGGTATACAAAAATACAGCTGACCGCTTTGTCTTTTGCACTTTCATATAACGAAATGCTTGGAAAAGTTACAATACTATTATTGTTCTAGTTTAGTTCTCATTCTTAAGTTTTAGGTTGAGCCTGCGGAAGGAAAAACGTAGGAGGCTGTTTAAAAACAAAGTTGGTCACATGGATAAAGGGGGATACAACGTCAGTTTTTACGAGCTTTTTTATTTGTAAGGGCGACGAGGCGCCAGTTCTGTTCCAGTCACATGTTCAACGGAAGGGACGGACCTGTAAAGTCATTTTAAGCGGGGGATGTCTAAGCTATGGTGTGAAGAAGGTTTAGGAGACTATAATATGTATACAAAGAAAACGGAAGAAGAAAAGGAAACAGTTAAGCTTAGGAAGACCAGTAACTTCTCGTCCACGAAGACCGAGGCATACTTCAGAGCCTTTTGGCAGGTATGGTGGGTGTTGAAAGGGTTGGCATCAATGGTGAAACGCCAAGGCGAATCTCAAAGTGCCAGTAGAGCGCTGCTGACGGCTCTGCAGGACAGAAGAAGTGCGGTGGGTGTAGGAAAGCAGAGGTGGTAGAGGGATTGGTGGATGGCGTGAGGTAGAGAGAGCGGAGCCGAGGTAGGTCGACCAGATCAGATTCCATACCGGCCATTTTTGAGGGCAGAGGTACAGGAAATGGGTGGCGTGTCATCTGTTTGGCCGCATAGTGGGCAGAGGAGGAAAGGATAGCGTGAGGGAGCACGTTGATGTAAGGTTTCCCGTACCGGAAGGCGACTATAGAGAAGCCGGTACCAAATGGTCCGAGCTCGAGGTTGGATGGGAAATTTCCAGAAGCGGAGCCAGATAGAAGTAGGTGGCGGTGGAGGGAGTGTAGTGAGTGGAATCGGGCGGTATGGGACGATTTTCCGGAAGGGGACATAAGGAAGTCGATGTTGGCGAGGAAAGGTCGAGCGTCAACCAGACCAGGGTCTACCCATCGACAGCTGGAGGGATGGGAGGGGAAAATGGTGATGCGGGCAAAGAAACGAAAGAGGAGATGGGGAAATTGGCGAAGTTCTTGGAAGTGACGGGCGATGAATTTCTTGCCAAGTGAACGTTCGACTCCAGTTCGGTAACGGAGGAGTCCAACTTGTCAATCGAAGATATAAGCGTCTTGTACTCGGATTTTTTGCCAAGTGGTGGAGAGTGGGAGAAGAAGGCAGGCCGCCGGCGAGACGTCAACCACCAAGAGACCAATCGAGAGGGTGTTGATCAAAGGCTTTCAGTATGGGTGCACTGGAGGCTGAAGACGAGAGCAAAGGTCCCTGGCGTAGCTATGTAAAGAGGAAAGGTAGGAGGGGATTAGGAAGTTTAGTACAGGAACAGATACAGTAGGCAAGCCAGTGTGAAGCAAAAGAAGGTGGAAACGTCGAAGAGAGGATGGGGAGAATCCATAGGAGCTGAAGAGCAAGTTGTTGTGTAGACGGCTCTAGAAGGGGGATACCGCTCAGAAGTTTCGGTTGGGCAAAGGCTGTGTAGCTAATGACAGGGTATTGTCGGCCGTTGAGAAAGCGAAAGTTGGTGGATTGAAGTTAAGCGAAAAACGCTCTCGGGACCGGCAAGATGCATAGAGTATGCCATAGCCGGGAGAGGGCAAGCGTGTTTAGGACCGTGACTTTCCCAAGGATGGAGAGGCCGCGGGATTGGTGGATGGAGCATGCGTGGGCTATCTTTTAAACATGTGTTTCATTAAGTCTAGTAGTGCCGGGAGGAGGTGTCCACGTAGTGCGTTCAATACAACGTCCCTATTCACAGAGTCTTAGGCTGCTTTAATGTCCAAGAACGCTAACATTAATGTGTTGTTGTATTGGTGGTGGTAATGGCGCATTAGTAGGTTGAAGTTGAATGCTTGATCCAATGGCCCTCGCCGTGCTCTAACTCCTCCCTGTGCTATGTCCAGCGCAGGCATATGTGCCATGATTTGTGACATCAGTGTCTTATTTGACATACTCTCATCATACACATTCAATATAGCTCCATATAAGGGCTTATGGATCAATCGTATTTTCTGCACGATGTAAATCTTCCCTGCTCACAGTATAAAGGTGATCAGACCATACGTTGTAAGGTACGATTTTTGTGGCCGTTGATAGGGTGTGTGAGTTTTGTGATCAAAGGTGTGTTCCGAGTTTTAGATAGATGTAGAGAGCACCAAGATGTAGAGTGCGTCTTCAAGATAGAAGAGTATCAAAAGAGTAGCGGAAAGTTTGTGTTTAGTTAGCACCAGGTGTGGTTTTGAGTCAGCACCAAGACTATTGGTATCTTTCGGTTGAAAGATGAAAAGAGATAAAAAGAAAAGTAAAAGAGGTCTTGAACACCGAGTATAGCGGGTGTTATAGGGATTCTTAATGGATCCTGCTAAAAAAAAAAAAAGGGAAACTAGTCGTTAGTAGATCGTGTGTCTGATTACCTATGATCTCGTGTTGGATCTTGTAAGTGTAATCAATAATATGTGCGGATATAAAGTAAATCCGAGAGATAGAGCAAGAAAAATAAAAGTAGAATCAAAAGAAAATAAGGTAGCGGGCTCTGTGCCGTGATTGTCGATGGATTGAAATAAAAATCAAAGTAGAATCAAAGATAATAATAATAAAAAAAAAGAAAAGGGAATTATCGGTGGTTTTTTGATAATAACCAACGGAGGTGCAAGGAGACTTGAGTATGTCTTGATATTCTTGAGAGAACCTTGGCTTGTGCTTGCGATTGTTAAGCGCACAGATTATTTTGTATCTGAAAAACCTGTATTTTATTCATTGAAAAGTGGGGTAGTTATACAAAAATCGAAATACAAAATAGGGAATATGTGAGCGGAGAAGGATAACAAGAAAGTGATAAAACAGTTAAAATAGCAGATGGTGAAAGAAGTGAAGAAGTGGATGAAACAGTTAAAAAGATTGAGTTGCCTCATGTTCGAGCTTCTTGAGTTGCCTCATGTTCAGCGTACTTGCATTGCCTTGTTTTCGTAGCATTTGTGTGACTAGTTATTGGGTACAGACTGATTTCGATTTGAGAGAGTTGATTTCGGCAGTCCAGCAGCGGCATTAAATTTGGTAGCGGCGGTAATAAACTTGATAGCAGGCGGCAATAAACTTGATAGCGGGCGGTAGTAAAATTGATTTTGCGGCGGTAGTAAAATGAATAGTAACAGTATTAATCTTTTGTATGGCAATCATTGCTTTCTTTCTTTAGCCTTTTCTTTATAGTTTTCTTTTACACTTTTTGCTCTTTTTCTGTCATCTACTGTTATATTCTCCCTCTTGCTAATAAAAAAATAAATAAATGATAATCGAAAATGAAAATGAGAAGAGAAAAATGGGCAGTAGCGCCAACAGGCAGCTACAACGTCACATGCATAATATCAATACTGTATTTATTAAGAGATAACACATTAATAACAACACATGCGTACACGGAGAGCTCATATAAATACCTTAGGGATATCAATAATAATAAACATCTTTGATCCAGTCTCAAAGGATTTCACCTTGTCTGTTTTATAACACTATCATATCTCTATAACACAGACATTACTCTTGCTTCAACATTACCTTTGCTTCGACATTAATTTTACTTTGACATTACTTTCGCTTTGACATTACTTTCGCTTTGACATTACTTTCGCTTTGACATTATTTTTGCTTCGACATTACTTTCTCTTTGACATTACTTCGACATTACTTTTACTTTGACATTACTTTCACTTTGACATTACTTTCGCTTTGACATTACTTTCGCTTTGACATTATTTTTGCTTTGACATTACTTTTTATTTTGATATTACTTTTACTTTAATATTACTTTTACTTTAATATTACTTTTATTTTAATAATGCTATGTTTTTAAAAAAGTAACAATTTATTTTTTCTAGACTGTGTTTTTATTGCATTAAGTAATATAGCAAAAATACAAAAATATAAGTGCCTTGCTAGCTCAATCGGCAAATGGTTCTTTAGAAATATCAAATATGACAAGTAATAAAAATCATAGTGGCAGTAATAAAAATCATA